>APFE030779192.1:32469-117877 GCA_000404065.3 Pinus taeda | reverse complement strand
ACTTATCAATTTGCTAAAAAAAGTGTTGCTTTTTGTATCCTCATAATGTGCTATCAATTCTTCCGTAAAAATTTCCCAGGTGATAAATTATTTACGAGAGCAAAGCCATTGATACTATATAAATTGATTTGGTTCCAAATATGAAGTTTCCATACGTACCTTTTGTGTGTTTTGCACATTATTGAGATTGAAAAATTGATCCATCTGTAATATCCATGTTGCGGGATGCTTGCCATCAAAGTTCCACATATTGATTTTTGGAATATGGTGGGTCTTCGATCCAACATTAGAGTCTATGGAATCATGATTAACATTTCTTTTATTATCATCATGAGTTTCCTTTAGTACCCTTTCACCATTAGTGACCATTTCTTGTAGCAACTTATTCATATTTATCTTCAATTCTTCCATCTTATCATCCATGTCATCAATTTTAGCGTCCATGCCATTCATCTTAGCTTCCATGCCATCCATCTTAGCTTCTACGCCTTTCTTTAAACAATCCATCTTAGCTTCTACACCTTTATTTAAATCGTCCATCTTAGCTTCTACATCTTTCCTTAAACCATCCATCTTAGATTCTGTTGCTTTTTGTGCAAGTGGCACTTGTTGCACTTGGTCTCGTAATTTTGATATATCATGTTGCATTTCTTCCTCTTCTTCACGAGTGGTGCTAGAGATTTCAGGTTGCTTACTAGGTATTTGCATTTTCTTTCCTCGGGGCATCAATTATCGATAATATTCCTTTACTATGCCCTTTGAATTCCTTCAAACTAATTTTTCAAACCAAGCTTATGCAAAAATTTAAAAAAACTACACAACTTTTTTCACTTTGTAGAAGCTTGATATTGAATCTAATATATCTCTGCAATTTCAGATCATCCAGTTCTGAAATTGCGACTTGTAGTAGCCCTCTGTGTCCTCTTTCCAATGCCACCAATCTGATCCAAATTGGATTCTCCAAGGAAGAGTTATGCCAAATCTCCCACAGTGACCTGATTATAGACTAGTTCAGTAGACCGAACTTATACGACATGCCGTATCCCTATTTCGACCTTTGGCTCTGAAAAATATATACAAGAAACTATAGTCTGTCCCCTTTCTGTACCTTCTTACGAAACTTCAATCCAATGCTCAAAGAGAAAGTTATGACGATTTTCCCGAGGTCACCTGTTTGGACTGTAATTCAAGAGTCTGCAAAAAGACCAACTTCCTCAAATCATATATCCAAAAATATAGCACAAAAAGCTATGAAATTCATACCCAAGGTTCAGTGCGATTTCGTCTCAATTGGGTTTTTTTTTTCGCTTCTGAAACGTCACAGAAAAAAAATTTCTAGTGAAAATTCCACGATGACCTATTTGGAGCAACGAAACCCTAGAATCCAAGGCTCTGCTACCAAATGTTATGAAACCAGGTCACAAAAAGATTGAAAAGATAGATCAACACGTTAGAATTCAGCCTCTTCGAGGGGGAAACCTCCTTTACATTACACACATGAATTATTCTTTGATGATTCAAATGACAAAACCTCCTTTCTATATATAGGAGTCTATGGAGTCACAATATAACCTAGCCGGCCTAACAATAATAATATAAAGGCACAAAAATAACAATAGATGGATTCTATGGGGCACAGTAATAACAATATGGGGACAATAGGGGCACAAAAATATTAATAAGGGATATAACTACAATAGTTATGGGGTAATAACTAGTATTATAGGGACCTAACACTAGACCCCGCTATAAGTCGTCAATGATAGAAGTGATTAATTAATCGTGAAAATAAGAAAGAATAAACTATAATGATAGAACTATAGTGTAGAATGTTGTTTCATTATCTTTCCCGAAAAATTTAAAGCAATGTTGGAAGGCACGATGTTGGTGGCCAGTTCTTGCTAGGAGTGAAAAATGTATCCAACCATATGGACCATAAACAATAGCAATTATGCAGCATAAGGGTGCCAAAGAAACAATCAAAAACCCAAACCAAATAACCAAAAGTTGCAGAGCACATTTGGTCCAGTCAATGAGGGAAATGAGCAAAATACCGATGGTGGGGGTAGGTCCTGTTACCCTAACAGATCCTTATGAGCTCAGAACCATCCGATACGAGATCAGAAGATCAAAGACATATGTTCCTCTTAGCACAAGCTCCAACATTTGTTGCGAGAGCACAAAGACAGTTGGAGGTTTAACACGTGTATGAGGCAACGATGGCACATTGACAAGAGGTGAGGGTGATAGCTTATGAATCACTCAATCTAAAGGATCATGAGCAGAGATATTCGACTTATGACCTGGAATTGACAGCGATGGTGCACGACTTGAAAATGTGGCAGCATTATTTGTTAGGAAAAGGATTTATCCTAATGAGAAACCATAGCAACTTAAGGAGTTTCTTCAAGCAACCTAATATAAACACTCCAAAAGCAAGGTGGATGTCCTTCCTGAGTGAATTTGATTTTGACATCAAACATCTGAAGGGAAAGAAAAATCAAGTAGTTGATGCTTTGAGTAGGAAGTTGCATCACCTATGTGAAGTATCGTTTAGTAAAATAGAAAGAAAATTTGTAAATCAAATAAAATAAGCTGCTATAAAATACCCTGAATATGAATTCCTTTGGCACCAAGCTAAACAAATTATGGACTCCGGAAAAACAAGTGACTATAGTATAAATCTAGACTAGTTGTTGACTTTCCGACGAAGAATTTATGTGCAAATCAAAAATCCATCACGCAATATATGTTGGATGGATTTCACATAAGTCCATATATGGCACATGTAGGCTATCAAAAGTTGTTCTCTGTGATTAAAAAGGGCTATTTTTGGCCAAGAATGAGAAAATATATTGTGGAATACTTAGCCCAATGCCTAGAATATCAGCAAGTTAAAGAAGAACAATAGCACCCAGTTGGACTGCTTCACCCACTGCCCATTCCTAAATGGAAATAGGATACAATTACATTAGATTTCATAACAAGCCTACCTAGATCTAGGAAGCAAAACGTCTCCATCATGGTGGTGGTGGATAAACTAAGTAAAACAACCCACATTATTCTTGTCAAATCTACTTATAAAACTATAGAAATCGCTGACATATTTATGAAAGAGATTTTTAGATTGCATGGATTGCATAAGGTAGTGGTATCTGATATATATGTTAAATTCACCTCTACTTTTTAGAAATATTTGTTTGTCGGTTTGGGAACTCAAATTTAGTTTAGCATCACATATCTCTGACAAAGTGATGAGCAGACCAAATGAGTCAACCAATTCTTGGAAGACATGTTGAGGATGTATGCAATGTAGCAACCTATAAAATGGGAAGATTATTTGCACTTAGTGGAATTTCCATACAACAGCAATTACCTGAAGGGATCTCTACTTGAATGGTTCATGAGGCACAATACTTGTTAAGGTTTTGCAAATGGGGTAGCAAGCTAATCGGGCTTGATTGTGGGGAAAGCTCCACAGTTAAGTGCGCTTGAGCCAGAGGCGATCTGGAATGGGTGACCTCCCGGGAAGTCTTGGTTACCAGTCATAAGCCTCGGAAGTGATAATTAATGCTATGTGATTCATTTCACTAGTTTCAATCCCACTTCTTCACCCCTGTGAGCATCACCCGATGCAATGAGTGCTAAGTGAACTATTCAAACATCATGAGAAATTAGTCAGTTATGACTACCTCTCATGGAAATAGTCAAACGTGAATGACTTACTTAACACAGTTGAATGCCAAAAATGATATCTAATATAATGCACTGCATAAACCCTCTAATACTTGAATTCAAAAAAGAGTGAAGGATCTCTACTTGAATGGTTCATGAGGCACAATGCTCGCTAAGGTTTTGCAAATGGGGTAGCAAGATAATTGGGCTTGATTGTGGGGGAAAATCCACAGTTAAGCGTGCTTGAGCCAGAGGCAATCTGGGATGGGTGACCTCCTAGGAAGTCTTGGTAACCAGGTGCAAGCCTCGAAAGTGATGATTGACACTATGTGATTCATTTCACTAGTTTCAATCCCACTTATTCACCCCTGTGAGGAACACCAGATGCAATGAGTGCTAAGTGAACTATTCAAAAATCATGAGAAATTACTCAGTTATGACTACCTCTCATGGAAATGGTCATATGTGAATGACTTAACGCATTTGAATCCAAAAAACAATATTTAATATAATGCACTGTGTAAACCCCCTAATACTTTAAAACAACAATTACCATGAATCCCTCAAAATGAGTTCATTCGAGGTGTTTTATGGGGAGAAGTGTAGAACACTAGCAAATTGGAGTAGTCCTAAAGATAAACTAATTCTACGGTCTGATATGCTCATAGAAATGGAGCAAGTGATAAAGAAAGTACAACAAAACTAAAAAGTTGCCCAAGACAGGTGGAAAGATTATGATTATAAAAAGATAACCTATAGAGAGTTTTGTGTGAGTGATCATGTGTGTGTGAGAGTAAAGCCTAGTAAAAGTTCCTTAAAGTGGGGGGGGGGGGTTGTGCAAAGCTAGCTCCTCGCTATTGTGGATCTTTCCAGATTCTGGAAAGGATAGGGCCAATAGCTTACCAGCTTGCTGTGCCAGACCACCTATGAATTCATAATGTGTTTCACGTGTCACTATTAAAAATATATCTATTTATGACCTCAAGAATATCATTAATTGGCAGGAAGCGTAAGTAAAGACAACATTGACAGTATTTGTTTCTATTTAACATTCATATGATTTAATTTATATGATTAGTAATAAGTACATGATGGATGTGCACGCAGAACCATATGGAGAATTACTAGTGGAGCTCCTCCATATTCTAAAACAGAGAGAAATAATTCTTCGGAAGCAATCTATCATCTGGAAAGTTAAAATGCAATGGAAGCACTTTAGCCCGCAAGAAGCTACTTGCGAAGATGAAATACTTATGCTATTTTTCTCATTTTATCAGTAATTGTGTTCCAATTTAAAATGAAATGGAAGTACCTTAACCAAGATGAAGCTACTTCGGAAGATGAAAGCTTTATACAACAAGCTTATCCTCCCTTGCTGCAAGGCTAGGAAAACACCAAGGATGGTGTTACACATAAGGGGGGGAAATGTAACACTCCGAGTTACTTTGGATTTATTTCTTTTTACAAACAAGTTAGAATTATTACTTAATTACCTCATGTAGAAGTTGACAAATTTTTAGGTTAGTTAAAGACCTAATTGAGATTGAAAGACTTTTTTATATAAAATAAATGGTTATGATTTAGAACAATGCTTTTTTTTATCTGAAGAGGAAAAACTTATGGATGACCACAAGATTTACTAACTTCCATGTAGCTCGAGAAAACAATTATTCCTTACCCAAAGGATTTCTTTTAAAAAGGAAATTCTGGGAGAAGGAGGGGGTTGGAAACTTTTTCAAAGACAAAATTAAGAACAAAGACATGGGCTAAGGCAATACACTGCCCAAGAGCTAAGTTCCTAAGTTTGTAAGGACCAATGGAAGGCTTGATCCCTATCACTATTGCGAGTTAAGGCTCAGTCAAGTGATACCCTAATGTCATTAAACAATTTGAAAAGAAAATCTCTCCACTGTACATGACTGGTTGGAAGGGAGGCATGGTCGTTTCTAAGGAGTTTTGTCCCCTAGCAGATTTACAAAATGAAAATAACTACTGGAACTATTAGGATTATAGATTTTACAATATTTATTTTTGAACATAGAGTACAATGTTGTGAGTTATTAATTTTCTTTGACTAGTAATTATGAAAAATGAAAGGCTAATTATAAGTAGGAATTCTTTATTCTGAAATTTAGATGTAGTATCTATACAAGTTCATGTATTGTGTTCTTTATTCTCAAAACTCAAATGTAGTGTCTATTTTTGATGGGTTTATGTACAACATTTCCTTCTAGTGATAGAAAAATTACAGAGAGTGGACTAAAGTAATATGATTCCAAATGGAAACTAAAAACTATCAATAACCTTGTTGTTAAATGTGTTTGAAAGAAGAAATAAAAACAATCTTTCACCATCGTTATGACAATTATATTGGCAAGGAATAGTAATCTTGACCACATTACAATAGTAGGGTGCCTTTTGAAATAATGAAATGAGGCAAACTAGAAGTTTGAAGTACTTCTTACTAGAATACGAATTTAAGGGAATAAATAAAAGAAGTAATGTACAAATTCTGTGCATCAAAATAAATAACAAGAATCTTAGGTAACCCATAATAAATTAGTAATATTTAAAGGAGAATGTGTAACATTAAGCAAATCACTATGCGCAATCAAATAACAGAGACGACTCTTTAAAATAAACATGTGTAGTAGTTAAGCTAATAGGAATTGCCATAGTAAGTCAAGAGAACCGTCATCTCAAAAATGGGTTAATTCTAGTGCCGAGCAAGGGCTTGTTCTTGGAAAAGTCCTAAAACCTATAAGCCTCTCTTAAAAATCTAGAAAGAAGAACTTCTAAACTGAATCGGGAGAATACTCGGTTACCCGTTTCAAGAAGAAACCTCTTCAAAATTTCACATGTGAATTAAGTAAAATTCTTAACCATCAATACAAAATGTTTAACATTGCAAAAATGATTATTTAATCTCTTGAAGAAACTTCTGTAGTCTATAGAGATAATATAGAAGAAAATAATTCCTTAAAGAAAAATATCCTAGCTCAGAAGTAAACGGCGCAAGGTTGAGATTCATTCATAGTTGAGATGGTAATAAGTCAGTACAAACCCGCAAATTTAAAGAAAAGGACTGTAATATTTAACCAAACCAATTATCGAGCTTTAAAATAGCCCTTACATTAAATCAATGACAAACCATTAAATTAAAGTAGGCCAATTGATAAACAAGACAACCCATGTGTCTCAACGAGTAGATACAAACTTCTGCTAAACAAAATAAAACCATATATAAGTCATTCTTCAAGCAAACACAGAATAGTAACCTGGAACAAAGTCGGCCAAGCAGTGGAGATTCCAACCTCTCTAGACCCTACTATAAGTCATAGTAGCAGAGCTACCTCTGCATCAATGACAGATTTGATTAATTAACCATGAAAAGAAGAAAGAATAAACTCGAACGATAAAACTGTAGTGTAGCGTGTTGTTTCATTATCTTACCTCACAAATTTAAAGCAACTCTGGAAGGCATGACGTTGGTGGCCAGTTCTTACTGGGAGTGCAAAACACAGCCAACCATGTGGATTATAAACAACAAAAATTCTGCAGCATAAGGGTGCCAAAGAAACAATAGAAACCCCAAACAAAATAACTAGACGTTGTAGAGCACATTCGGTCCAGGGGACAAGGGAAATGAGTGAAATGTCGATGGTGGGGGTAGGTCACCTTACCCTAACAGATCTAGATGATATCATAACCATTCGATGCAAGGTGAGAAGATCAACAACGTACATTCCTCTTAGCACAAGATCCAATATTTGTTGCTAGAGCACAGAGACAACTGGAGGTTTAAAATTGTGTATGAGGTAGTGATTTCACACTCACAAGAAGTCTGGATATAGTGTAAAAATAATTAGGATAATCAATTCAAGGTGCCAAGCAAGAGAGCACATTCCAGCACATTCCAACTTGTCTGGAATGCCTCCATGTCTCATTAAAAGATATGATAACTTAATAAATAATTACCATACAAACAACCACTATATGATGTATTTGTACCAACCCTATAGTAAATATATGCTCTGATAAATACAATGAATTGATCAAGGTATTGAATATCAATGCCAAGCAAGGCCATGTGACTAAACAATTAACCATTGATAAGTACACTACATAATTATTTAAATGATGTTCGGAATCTAAGTATAAGGGAGATAGTAAAACATAATAAATACTTATGAGCTCACTCTTTTAATGATTATGTGATTGTAAAAAAAATTACACAGTATTAAAGTATAATTATTAATTTTTTTGATAACATGTTACACCATCTTTATTGTTACTAAACCAACCTAGATCTATCTTAATTCTAGATCTACCAAGTACTAAAGGCAATCAAATCCCTTGAGATGCAAACCTACTTTACAACAAAAAGGAATGTGACCATTCTCTTTGCTTGGAGTTAAGATGGATCTAGGCAGGGTTAATTGCCCCCTTTAAAATAATCTATATTCCACATGAATAACATGGGTGAAGACCTTGCTATCTTAATAATGTGGCTCAATTTTATTTCTATTATTATTTTATTTTTATAGGGTTTTTTTATTTTTTGTTTTCTTATCTTTACTTTTATTTTTATCTTTTAATTTTATTTTGACCAAAGTTAAAATGTTTACATTACATTAACTTTTTTTTAATTTAATTTTTATTCAATTTTTTTATTGTTATTTACAAGACATTAAGTCAAAACATCAATAAGACACTGTGTTGGAGACTCAACAAAAAATTTTCACCTAGCATAAATTTCCACAATTAGACAAATATAATATTATATTATGCATTACCACATGTTAAAACTCATTTTTAATCATTATCTCATTAAATAATCAAGAAGTTCATTACTAGGCCAAGATGGAAGAGATGTTAACCTGTCCTATTATGTAAACATTTTGACTTTGTCAAGTTTACATAAAAATTATATATATATATATAATATATACTATATATATATATATATATAATAATATATTTAACTTCCTAAGCTAGCTTTAAATTCCAGTCAAAACCAATTAAGGCTCAAGCGAGGGTGGTATAGAGACATGAGGGTTTGGTTAAACCATTGGGAGATCAACCAGAATGATGCATTGCAAAACATTAATAACATTAAAAATATTGTTACTTCTAAGTTCAAAGAAAAAATGTTTTGTGAGAAAGATTTAGTGGCTAAAAGAAAATTAAGTTATTATAAGAAGGTCATCAACCCCAGCCTAGAAGATCAAAAATATCTCTCTGTTTTAGCTAGCTCAAAGAAGAAAATTAATATACTGAAGATTAGAACGAACTCTCATGAGTTCCATAGTGAAACATGTCGTTGGGCAATTCCTAAAACACCATGGATGGAAAGAAGTTGCCATCTTTGTGATAATAGAAAATATAAAAATACCAATTTTATATTTATATATATTATTATCTATTATAATATTATTAATATATATTCTATCCTTTATATATATATATATCCTTGATTTCTTGATCATTTTATTACCAAAAAAAATGATGTTTGGTTTAAAAAAAAAATCAAATTCTCTGAAGTTTTAAAATGTTTCCCTTTATTTATGGAAGGGGACCCAACATTAAAAAAACCCTAATTCACGTTTGTGTACCCGATACATAATTCCGTCTTCCTTCTCACTACCTATATCTCATATCAATAAAACGAAATGTTGTGATTGAATTCACCGAAAATCTCCTGTGATTGAAAGCTGTTCAAAGTTACTGTTTTTTAATTTAAAGGATCTATTTTTCAATCTTTTTGTGGAGGCGGTTCGTTATTATTCAGGAGAGGAGACGAGAGGAGATGGCAAGTGGAAACCGTGGAACCAATCCGAAGGAAGGCACCGGCTTATGACAATAAACAAGCTGATGCGCAAGGCACACCAGCTCCAGCGCCAGTGCAGCAGTGGGGGTTGAATTCCAAGATTTCAAATCCGAAACACCGCAATTATATGAGGCCATGTAAAACTCCTGCGTCTCCCTGAAATCCGTCGTCAACGTCCTTTAACAGGGTTGTCTCCAAACCTTCCGCGTCAACGTCTTCTGCAGGGTTGCCTCCCAACATGTTTGACCCAGCATCTTCTTACCATGATAATCGAGAAGAAGTGAAGAGCCGTCCGGCGGAGCAATTTAGGTCAGCAGCAGGTGGTGCAAAGGAGTATTCAATTTGGCAAAAGAGTAGCTATCTGGGATCATATCAACTTCCTCCATTCCCCTTGTCAGCGAATCTGCCACCATACCCATTTCCAGGTATGGGCCCCAAGAAGCTGTTTAATCCAAAATTGCCACTGCATCATCATGCTAATGCAAACAATCAAAGAAAGGGTACCGATGATGAAAACCCTATTTGAGATATTGATTCGTAATATCGGGTGGGTAGATCGATACAACGATAATTTAACGGTTGTATTATTGTTATCCATAAGCAAGTTAGAATCCCCTATTCGATATAAAAGTGCCCGCACAAAACATGACTTAACTACCGCTAAAAACTCTTAATACGATCTTTACCAAAATACATTTTACAAATTCACCGCTAATACGATCTACCCACCCGATCTTACGAATCAATGTATCAATTAGGGTTTTCATTATCGGTACCCTTTCTTTGATTGTTTGCATTATCATGATGATGCAGTGGCAATTTTGGATTAAACAGCTTCTTGGGGCCCATACCTGGAAATGGGTATGGTGGCAGATTCGCTGACAAGGGCGATGGAGGAAGTTGATATGATCCCAGATAGCTACTCTTTTGCCAAATTGAATACTCCTTTGCACCACCTGCTGCTGACCTAAATTGCTCCGCCGGCTCTTCACTTCTTCTCGATTATCATGGTAAGAAGATGTTGGGTCAAACATGTTGGGAGGCAACCCTGCGGAAGACGTTGACGCGGAAGGTTTGGAGACAACCCTGTTAAAGGACGTTGACGACGGATTTCAGGGAGACGCAGGAGTTTTACATGGCCTCATATAATTGCGGTGTTTCGGATTTGAAATCTTGGAATTCAACCCCCACTGCTGCACTGGCGCTGGAGCTGGTGTGCCTTGCGCATCAGCTTGTTTATTGTCACAAGCCGGTGCCTTCCTTCGGATTGGTTCCACGGCTTCCACTTGCCATCTCCTCTCGTCTCCTCTCCTGAATAATAACGAACCGCCTCCACAAAAAGATTGAAAAATAGATCCTTTAAATTAAAAAACAGTAACTTTGAACAGCTTTCAATCACAGGAGATTTTCGGTGAATTCAATCACAACATTTCGTTTTATTGATATGAGATATAGGTAGTGAAAAGGAAGACGGAATTATGTATCGGGTACACAAACGTGAATTAGGGTTTTTTTAGGTCAGCAGCAGGTGGTGCAAAGGAGTATTCAATTTGGCAAAAGAGTAGCTATCTGGGATCATATCAACTTCCTCCATCGCCCTTGTCAGCGAATCTGCCACCATACCCATTTCCAGGTATGGGCCCCAAGAAGCTGTTGAATCCAAAATTGCGCGCATTGCGTCGTCATGATAATGCAAACAATCAAAGAAAGGGTACCGATAAATGAAAACCCTAATTGGTTCATTGATTCCTCAGATCCGGTGAGTAGATCGTATTAGCGGTGAATTAGTAAAATGTATTTTGGACAGATTCGTATTTGGATTTTTTTTAGATTTGTTTAATTCCCCATTAATGTCCATTAGATTTGTATTTTCGTCTAGCTCATATGTATGGAGTTTCTCTTGCTAGTCCACATATGAACCATATGATTCAATTTCAGCGATAGTATTGTTAAGAAATGGCAATGGTCCTCTCCTCAATCACTTATTTTGTTGGTTTTGCTTAACTTATCATAAGATAGAAAGATTGTTATTTCATATTTTCATCTTTATAAATTATGTTATTATAATAATACATTATTTTTTTTCCATAGGTTGCTAAGCTTGTGATCATTAACATTTGAGTACACATTTGAGTGGGATGCCACGCATGAGGTTGAGTGCACACTCATTCATGTGAGTAAAATGCCACACATGAGATTGAATGCACATTTATTTTTAAACAGTAAAGTTTTTAGAAAAAACTCCCTCAGATGCCACTTTACATCATTGCTCATAGTTATAGCTATTGAACAATAATATGAGATCAAATAAAACAATTAATTATTATTAAACATGAACTTAAAAATATTAAAAAAACCAATGTTTATTAGTTATAATATTTAACACAATATTACTAAGCCCTTTTTCCTCCAGCCAACAGCATCATCCCCGTTAATTCATAAAACAGTTATAATATTTAACACAATACTGCCGAGACCCCCTTCCTCCGCTCAAGGCTCAGAAATAGGTTGCTTCGAGGATGTCGCAATTACACGTGGGCTTAATTAAACATACTTGTGAAGAATTAATGCCATAAATTAAATAACCACACTTTATATTGTACACTTTATATTGTAGGTTAAAACATAAAAAAATATATAAATTAACTAACCACACTTTATATTGTATGTTAAAACATAAAAAAAATACATTCAAGTGATAAATGTAGACTTCAGTTTCAAGTGAAAAACATAACATTGGGATTTACTCATTACTGGCTTACAACACTGGGGTTTACTCATTATTAGGTTTGGGAAAAATTGGTTTTCACCTGCCAACCAATTTTGTGTCTGGCTATTTAACTTGCTTAACATCCATATTTATCTTAACATATAAATTTGACACTAATTATATGACAGATAAAATATTTAATATGCAGCATAGTAAATGATTTTCTGAACTTGCCGATATTGTAGAGTGTAAGCAAAAATTAGAAATTAATGTTTTCCCATACTTATTTTCAGTAAATGCTTTAACTTTTCTGATGTGTTTAAAATTGTAATTGGCATTAATATTTCCAACAAATATTTAGAACATATTTGGATTCTTTCTTCCGTAGAATCCTAGAATTTCAAGGACAATTTTTGAAATCTCATGGCAACCATTCATTTGTAGAATCCTCCAATTTCAATGACAATTTTTTTAATTTCATGGGGAACCAAACAGCTCAACTCAATCTCGATCGTTCCTCACGTAAATTCATTTCCTTTTCTATCAAATTCAATGCCCAGAAAAATTTAAATTTCTTCCAGTCTCTGTACAGAGACATAAAAATACTACGAGCTCAATCGTGCGAAATCCATGTTAAGGAGAAAGAGCGATGATGAGGTCTTGGGTGTATAAAACCATGGTTCGCCGTTATATGAAATGCACTATAAAGATTAGCATAGATTGTTAAAAATATTTTTGCGAATTTGATTTTCATTTTCGCAGAGGGGAGAGCGAGAGAGTTGTGGCTTTCGTAAAGCTAAGTTCATGTACGGTGAGGCCGATTTCGTGGAGCTACTCTCGCGCACCGTGAGACTATTTTCCAGGCTTGAATTGCGCGGTTGGCTTTCGTAAAGCTAGGTCCGTGTACCGTAAGGCCGATTTTGTGGAGTTACATGAGGGCACCACTAGACTATTTTCGAGGCTTGAATTTCGCACAACCGCGCAGCTATTCCAGAGATTTATGAATAATATTTAATCAGGACAAAATAAAATTAGTATTGAATTCTAAAACATAAATACATTTACATGAGACAGCTGCTTATTCATCAAGTAAAGCAGCTATTCCAGAGATTTATGAATAATATTTACTTACGACAAAATAAATTTAGTATTGAATTTTAAAACATAAATACATTTAGATGAGACAGATGCTTATTCATCAAGTAAAATAAAAATTATAGTGATTTAAACTTACACGCAACACTACACACTAAAACATAGTAAATGCTGTTTTAGGCACTACCAAAATTGCTCCACAATTTTTTCCACTAAGACTTGAGCTCTTTTTCTACTTGTTTTCTAACCTCTCCACGCCACATTACTCTTATACCCTGTCTAATCTATTACAAAATGAATTTTACATTCATATATAACTCAAGATACAATTTTACATTTAATTCATAACAGAGCTAAATTAATTTTGATGTTGCTATTGAGTTGAGTGTGATCAGAGTCACCCAAGTGTTTCTCGAGTGTGGGCAAGGTTGTTGAATTAATGCTTGCCCATATTAGTTTACATGAGTACATAAATTCTTTAAATGCATTTTCTGAGTTTTTGAATGGTTTGCGTGTGACTTTGGTCCCACCTATCTTCACACTAAGACGCAACCTACAAAAATGTCTTCAAGCAGAGATGGAACCTGCAAAAAGTATGTCTGAGAGATATGGCTATTCTCTGATTGTTTATTGCGGTGGTTGCAATTATTATTTCCAACACTCCCCCTTAATCACAACTGCCGCCATTGACAATTCCTAAACAGTTTCTAAGATAAACACAATTTTCTCCTGTCAATGGCTTTGTGAAAATATCAATAAGTTGTTCCTGTGACATGCACTGCTGCAACACAGTTTCATCATTGTTAATCAACTCTCTAATAAAATGATATTTAGCATCAATATGCTTGGTCTTTTTGTGGAAGAAAGAATTTTTTGACAATGCAATTGTTGAGGTGTTATCGCGAAAAATAGTTGTCGCGCCCTCTTGGTCATGACGAAAATGACGAAAATTTCTCAACATCCTTCTCATCCAAAGATGTATCTGATGTTGCTGCGACATATTCAGCTTCTGATGTTGACAGTGACACTATTGGCTGCTTCTTGGAGGCCCATGACATGGCTCCGAAATCCAAATCAAAAACATATCCTGACGTGCTCTTTTTGTCATCAACACTTCCTGTCCAATCACTATCAGTGTAACCAACCAGCCTAAAATCACTAGTTGTTGTGTACAAAATGCCATACTGTTTTGTCCTAATGACATACCTCAAAATCCTTTTCGTTGTTTGCCAATGTGTCTCCTTGGGTGTCTCCATGAACCTTGACACCAAACTTACTTCATACATTATATCTAGCATAGTGGCGGTCAAATACATCAAGCTCTCTATCATGCTTTTGTATAATGTGGGATTGACATTGTTGCTGCAATCTTCTTTGCTCAACTTCAACCCTATGACAGTTGGAGTTGGTGCGCACTCGCTATTCTGCATTTTAAACCTCTCCAAAATTTCTGCCACATACTTTGTTTGAGAGATAAAAATGTCATTTTCTATTTGCTTCACTTCTATGCCCAAAAAATATCTTAGCAATCCCAAGTCAGTCATTTCAAACTCACTCTTCATGACTTGCTTAAAATCAGCAATAAGGAAATCATCACTTCCTGTAAAGATCAAATTATCTACATATAAGACGAAAATGAGAATATTACCTTCGCTCTCTTTGATGTAGAAAGTAGGCTCACCATCACATTTGTCGAAACCATTGTCCAACAGGTAAGCATATATCCTACTGTACCATGTGCGTGGTGCTTGCTTCAATCCATAAAGAGATTTCTTCAACCGATATACTTTGTCTTCTTGTCCTTCATTCTCATAACCAGGAAGTTGCACGACATACACTTCCTCTTTCAGCGCTCCATTCAAGAATGTTGACTTTATGTCTATATGATACACTATCCATTTATGCTGCGTGGAAATCGCCACAACTGCGCGCACTATCTTCATCCACGCAACTAGTGCAAACGTCTCCGCGTAATCTCTTCCATGCTGCTGCTTGTATCCTTTGACAACTAGCCTTGCTTTGTGCCTTTCAATCTTTCCCTCAATGTTACTTTTGGTCTTATAGACCCACTTCACTCCAATGACATGTTTTCCTTTCGGAAGGCTCACTAACTCCCATGTGTCATTCCTTTCTATTGCATCTATTTTTTTCTCCATTGTTGCAACCTATTTTTCTTCTTTGACTGCATATTCAAAGTGGATTGGGTCATCTACATGACAAAATAATGCAAATAAGGAATTCTGACCTGCGCTACTATCAACTTCATCTTGCTCATAAATTTCATTTAAATTTCTGAACTTTGGCCTTCTTGTGCTTGTTGAAGATGGGCTTGACATGTCACTTGGTGTCGCGCTTCGTGGTGTGCTTCGAGAAGCACTTTCTTGGCTACGCAAAATTATCCTATTATTTGTTGATGGCATTGCTTGTTGCCTACTTTGTTGCGCTTGAATAGGAGTAGAGGGAGTCACTGTTGAGGAATTATTCGTTGTTGTTAATTCCTCTCTATCCTTATTTGGTATGCTTGCTTTGACATTGACTGTATTTTCTAAACTTCCATCCCATGCTTCCTCTTCTATGAACTACACATCTCTGCTGATTATGACTTTCTTGGTTGATGGATTGTAGAGTTTGTATGCCTTGGATTCATCACTGTATCCAACAAGTATGCATTTCTCCCCCTTGCTGTCCAACTTCTTTCTCAACTCATCTCGGACATGTGCATAAGCCACACATCCAAAAACTCTCATGTGAATGACATTTTTGTTTTCACTCCATGCCTCTTCAGGAAAAATGTTCTCGACACTTTTGGTTGGACATCTATTCAAGATATATGTTGCACAAGTGACAGCTTCAGCCCAATAGTCATTGGGAAAATGCTTTGCCTTCAACATACTCCTTGCCATCTCCATAATGGTCCTATTCTTCCTTTCTGCCACACCATTTTGTTGTAGTGTATATCTTGTTGTAAACTGCTTGTGAATTCCATGCTCCCTGCAAAATTGAAGGAATTTGTTTAAAATGTATTCTCCACCTCTGTCTGTCCTAAGGACTTTGATGAAATGTTTGTGCTATTTTTCAACAAGAGCCTTGTATTGGTGAAAGCGCTCAAACACTTCACTTTTCTGTTTTAGGAAAAAGACCCATGTCTTCCTTGTGTAGTCATCTATGAAGGTCAATACATAGTGACTATCACCAATTGATGGTGTCTGCATTGGTCCACATAAATTTGAGGGGATAATCTCCAAAGGTGCATTTTCCCTCACTCACTTTCCTGCTGGAAATGTCTCTCTATGTTGCTTGCCCAAGATATATCCTTCACATATCCTGTCTGGTTTTTCTATGAGTGGTAAACCCTTCACCATGCCTTTCCTATGCAGCAGATTCAAACCTCCAAAGTTGAGATGTCCAAATCTCAAATTCCATAACCAATTTTCATCTTTTACCTTTACTTGAAAATTCACTTGGGTGATCGCTGCCCCTTTTCTTCCATCCTCTTGTGAGTTCATTGATAGCTGTGCTTGTGCACCTTCTTTCAAATTTGATCTTATCTTCAGGGGAAACATTCTATTGTCTGTCATCTGAACCTTTGCAATCAACTGTCTGCTTGGAGGCCTATTCAAAATTGTGCACACATCATTTTTGAAGAAGACATTGTAGCATTTTTGCATGAATTGTCCAACGCTCATGAGATCATGTTTTAGACTGTGGACAAAGTAAACATCAGAGATGTATTTTTTCTCCCCCTTCTTTGTTAGGATATTAACTCTTCCTTTTCCCATGATAGAGACTTTGCTATCAGTCCCTAATGTCACTTCAAATTTCACACTTTCATCTAGATTAGAAAACATTTCTATGTTTCCTAACATGTGGTTGCTACACCGTGAATCTAGATACCATATATCACTCTGTTTTTCTTGTGCTATATTACAAGCTAAAAACATGCTATCATGGTTCTGATTTTCTCTTGTGAAATTTACAGTGGGTTTGTTATTAATATCATATTGCTTCTTTCTATTGCATAATGATCATACTTCTTACAGTAATGACATTGAACTTGAGATTTATCATACCTTTGACCTTGTGCTTGAATTTGGCTTGGGCCTTGACTTGGATTTTGATTGCTACCTCTTCCACTTGAGCTTGAAGGGCTGCTTCTTCCACCTCTGTATGGGCTTCTTCCTCTTCCTCTAGCATATGATCTTCCTTTGCCTTGACCTTGACCAAATGATACTTGTGTCTTGAAGGCATGCTCCAATGAGGAGCTTGCTACTCTGTTTACTCTATGTTCATGAGAAATCAGTGATGCATTAAGCTCATCCACTGAAAACTGTGAGAGATCCTCTGTCTCTTCTATAGCCACAACAATGGCCTCAAACTTTGCTGGTAGACTTCTCAAAATTTTCCCAACTATTCTTCTTTCTTCAAGTGTCTCACCATGAGACCTAATTTGAGTAACCAACCTACTTACATGTGTAAAAATGAGTCTATATTATTAGACTCTTTCATACGAAATGTTTCAAAATCTCTCCTCAACATTTGCAGCTTCGTTGTCTTGACTTTTGCCATACCTTGGTATGTTGTCTCGAGGATGTCCCATGCTTGCTTGGACTTCGTTGCTACAGCAACCCTTGGGAAAATACTTTCATGAACTGCTTGAAAGATATAAAACAGGGCTTTTGAATTCTTCTTCCTGTTGTCCCTTAACACATCTCTTCCTTGTTGAGATAAGGCATTGTATGCTGCTAGTTCTTGAAAACCATTCCCCATCAAATCCTAAATATCTTGAGAAGAAAACAAGGCCTTGAAAACCATTCTCCATCAAATCCCAAATATCTTGAGAAGAAAACAAGGCCTTCATTGTAATAGCCCAATAATCATAATTTTTTCCATTAAACTAAGATATTTGAGGATTAGTCAAACTTGTGCTTGATGTTGCAATTTCTAAGCGCAAAAAAAAACTTTGTACCTACTAGTAAATATGCTAAACACAATCTGCGATCAAAATAATTTTCACTTGTTAGTAAAAACATTTGTTTTTACACTAACAGAGTTTAACCCACTCTCATACCATGTTAAAAATATTTAGGCGAATTTGATTTTCGTTTTCGCCGAGGGGAGAGGCAGAGAGTTGTGACTTTCGCCAAGCTAGGTTCGGCCACCCCAAGGCTGATTTTGCGAAGCTACCTTCCCGCACCACGACACTATTTTTTAGGCTTGAATTTCACACAACCACACCACAACACTATTTTCCAGGCTTGAATTTTGCACAACCGTGCAGCTATTCCAGAGATTTATGAATAATATTTACTGACGACAAAATGAGGAAGTAGGCTTTGGAGCAATACAATAAACTTAGTATTGAATTTTAAAATATGAAATATATTTACATGAGACCCACGACACTATTTTCCAGGCTTGAATTTCGCACAATTGTTAGTATTGAATTTTAAAATATGAAATATATCTACATGAGACCCACGACACTATTTTCTAGGCTTGAATTTCGCACAATTGTGCAGCTATTCCAGAGATTTATGAATAATATTTACTGACGACAAAATGAGGAAGTAGGTTTTGGAGCAATACAATAAACTTAGTATTGAATTTTAAAACATGAAATACATTTACATGAGACTACCGCTCATTGCTCATTCATCAAGTAAAATAAAAATTACAGTGATTTAAACTTACACCCAGCACTACAAGTAAAACACATTGTTGTTTTACGAGCCCACCAAAAATTGCTCCACAATTTTCTCCACAGAGACTTGGGCTCTTTTTCTACTTGCTCTCTAACCTCTCCACACCAAAAATTGCTCCACAATTTTCTTCTACCCTGTCTAACCTATTACAAAATAACTTTTACATCCATATATAACTCAACATTTAATTTTACATTTAATTCATGACAAAGCGAAATTAATTTTGATGTTGTTGTTGAGTGTGATGACTTTTACATTCATATATAACTCAACATACAATTTTACATTTAATTCATGACAGAGTGAAATTAATTTTTATGTTGTTGTTGAGTGTGATCAGAGTAGCATAGGTGTTTCTGGAGTGTGGGCAAGGTTGTTGAATTAATGTTTGCTCATATCAGTTTACTTAAGTACATAAATTCTTTAAATGTCTTTTCTGAGTTTCTAAATGGTTCGAGTCTAGCTTTCATCCTTCTATATTAAGTAAGTTTGACAGGTATATGGCTTCTGTCTGACAGTTTATTGCGGTGGTTGGGATTATTTTTTCCAACAGAGATTGTTGGACACCTAATCCTCAATGGGTTAGTGTGGAAGCCGAATGGACAAAAGGAGTCCAAGAAACCTTGGGATGTGAATCCCAACAGTCACATAATGTACTATAAATGTATATCATTTGTCAATAAAAATTGTATTGCATGTTTTATCATTCATATTCCTTTGTTGTCCATGTGTGTTTAACATGGTATCAGAGCAGGCGAATTCTGGTCTTGCTAATATTTGAGTCACTGTTTTCTTGTGGCCTTTTGTTATGTTTCTCTCACCAGAGCTATGCATTGACCATTAATGTTATGTGGGTCGTGAACTCTCGGTGATATCGCTGGTTGATTAATTCATGTGTTAGTGTTGAATTCGTTATATATTTGTGCTGGCATATGTATAATTTTTGGTGCGTTGAATGAATACCACAATGTGTGCGTTAAAAGTCCTAGCGCTTTGGCTCTGCCATCCCTGACATTCCTGACTCTGCAGGTCTCTATTTTTGGTCTCTGCCTGACCAGCGCTGTCTAAGATACGCTCTGTGCGCTCTCTATAACCGTTTTTGCCATTATTAATGCTGCGCCACTCTGTCTACCACAATTATTGTAACTCCTTCCTGCATATTCAGCTCATATTCTGCTTATGGCCTTATCTCTCTGTCATATCCCTGCGAAATTTCAATCATGGTTTAATATATTCATTGTGTACCCTAGCCTGCGCCTGACAAATGAAATGTTGGACGTTATAGCCTGTGCCTGACAAATGAAACGTTGGATGTTATAGCCTGCGCCTGACAAATGAAACGTTGGACATTATAGCCTGCGCCTGACAAATGAAACGTTGGACGTTATAACCTGCCTCTCGTAATCTTCGTCCTTTTCCATTTGGGTATCCATCTGCATAGAGCCCAATGCCGTAGCTGTAGTCTATACACAGATCTTCACATTTTGTCGTTACGAATCCTAATTTCTATTTCTGGCGAGATCTAGAGTTATCAGGTACCGTGGGGGATTTTCCGTTCTGCACCAACCCCTTTATAAATTCACTAATCATCAAATTTCAGCTTCTTATGAAACTGCTGCCACCGCTACCACTGTTGCTGCTTCTCCAGAGCAGTTTAGGTTGTTTCCCATATTCGGTAACTCAGAGGATCCTTCACATTCGGACAATTTTACTCTCTTCGAACTCGTAAACTGCTCTTGACGCTCCTCATCCAAATATGGTCTGCTGGTTTTTGAGGATTTTGCAGTTGGCTACTTGGAGGTAGACCGTTTACACAAAGATTTCTCGAAAGAAGAAAGAGGTCAAGCTGATTGGGAACGACGAGGAACGCTGCTCCAGTTATTGTGTCGGTATATACCTCTGCTATATATTGTTTTGAACGCTGGCGGCCTTTGTTAATTGGCATATATTAAATGGTATGCATTGAATATTCAAATATGATGAAGCACTGTCTTTGATTTGAACGTTGTTCATGACTGTTCATGACATATATTAAATGGTATGGGTTGAATAGTTTTGGTGGGTGACGAAAATAATTGATTCAAGAGACATTTATGTCCACACGGACTTGTGCTTTTGATTTTCAAGTTTCTGCCACTAAAAGAAGTCAGTGGATGTAATTTGAAGAGAGGAAGAACAGCAAATCTTTTTTATTTCTTCAACGATTTTGAAGCTGAAGAAGCAAGTAAAGCAAGTTTGACTTTGAGAGGAAGGCGTCGGTTCTTTAGTTTTGTTTTTAAGATAAGACCCTGAGAAAATGTCGGCGAAGAAGAGAGACTCAGAGACAATGACTGACGAGGAATACGAACAGTCTTCTCTTCTTCATTGTGTGAAGATGGCGTACGCTCAGTAAATAGTGGTTCGTATAAGACTTTGCATGAAAGGTATAGAGGCTTTGCAATTGGGAAGAAGATGACACCAGAGGCGTCCGTCTTTCAATTTTATTTTTAAGATAAAAGCTTGAGAAAATGACAACGAAGAGAGACTCATAGAGGACGAGTTTGCACGACTGACGAGGAATACGAACCATCTTTTCTCTTCTATTTTGTTTGAAGTCAGTAAAGGGTGGTTCATAGATCATACACGACTGCGCGTGAAAGGGAGTTTTTGCACACAAAAACTAGACAGGATGATGTTTGCTATCATTTGAAAGAAACGCAGGGTCAATCTACTACATGTTGTGAGCTTTGGCTAACTAACCACTTCCGAATTTGGAGGGTTGAACTCTAGGGCCACATATCTTTCACCTTCTGTCATAGAGGATATGTTAAATTCTTACAGGCCATATCTGAGATGGATTTGAAAAGTGTAGGAGCTGGTGCCAAACTCAATACCATCTCTATAGTTACTGACAAGTTCTTATCTTTTGCAAAAGCCTTCGAAATTTTTGGATAGAAGGATTGTGGGAGTTTGTCTTTGGGGGTTCCTTGTGGAATTCAGGAGCTCGTATTGGCATAAAATTGCATAAGGCTGAGCTTGTCATACTTAGGTGGTTGAAACCACTATTGTGCAATGTCAGAGGAAAAGGTTGCTCTTGGGTACAATTTCTGGGTATTGTAAAAGTGGGAAATCTTCATCTTATACAGTTGAAACTTCTACCGAGGTTCTATATTTCAGTACCGTTTTCTCTTATGTTTCCAGATATCGTTATTTTTAGTTATATCTCTGTGTGAAGCAAATAAATAAGTAATAAACATTATTGTACTCATGCTTATAAGGGTGGACTGATATCTAAAGGAATGTGCATTGGAGACTAAAACAACAACAACAACAAAAAAGGGGGAGTGTATTTTTGGTCATTTGATTGTTTTTATAAATACATTGTTGATTTGATTATCTGAATAATGGAGAAAAAACATGGATTATTAGAGTTATTAAGCACTATAATCTTATATACTGATGGAAGTACAGTTAAAGTCAACAAAAACACTCTCAGAGATATTCAAAAATCTTTGCAATATGCACAGGAAAAGATTGATTTTTTGCAGCTTGAATCTCAGCTATAGCAAGAAGAATTAAAACAGAGGAGTCATCATTCTGAACCTGTTTTTGTTCAGAAGATTGAAATAGACTCCCATAAAACAGCAAGCTTACATGCAGATGCAAAAACTCAATATGCACTTCCCAAGCCCATCATCAAACCTTGGGAACAGCTTGTCCACAACAAGCACAGAACTGGTCTTGGATATGACAAGGACTTGTCCTTTCATATTCCAGACTACTCAAAGCCCATTCAGTTTCAGAGTGCTGGATTCATTCATGACAGTTCATCTGCTCCTCATGATAGTTCACCTCCAGGTGTTCCAGACTCTGCTCCTCTTCCACAGCAACAACAACAACAGATCGTGAAATGCCAACACTGTAATCGAGTTGGCCATCTGAAAGATCACTGTTTTGATCTTCATCCATGTAAGCTCTGTCATAAAACCAGTCATTCTTCATACAGATGCTTCAGAAACAAACGTCCTGCAAGAACAAAGATTCATCTTGGATGGATCGCTTCTTGGCAATGGGCATCAACAGCCAAGAAGATATTCCAAACACATGTCAGAACTTGTTCCAGAGTATTGAACAGTCTTGCAGTTGAATTTTCTCCATCCTCTCACCTTGTATCTGACAGGGGGGGGAAATGATGGTCATCTACAAGCTTCAAAGCCACATCAAGCGAGCCATAGCCACAACCTGCCACACCAGTTTCAGAGTTGTAGCCAGAGACAAAGATGCCCGTGAACATGCCTTCAATTGGCAATCTGGGACACTTCCTCTAACAGAAGACTTTAGCTTCTTGCCAGCTTTGGAAGAATTCCAGGAACAAAATTGAGAACACTTCCTCTAACAGAAGACTCCAGCCTCTTGCCAGTTTTAGAAGAGTTCCAGGAATTGCATTAAGCATTCCAGAGTTGTTGGTCATCCTTAAACCATCACAGGTTGAGACTTCCCTTTTCAGGTTGAAGTTTTCCCTTTTATGCCGGGTGAGACCTCCCTTTCATGGTTGAAGATTTCCCTCTTCAAAACAAGAGGAGCACTTCCTCTAGCAGAAGACTTCAACTTCTTGCTAGTTTTGGAAGAGTTCCGGGAACTGCACTAAGCGTTCCAGTGTTGGTGGTCATCCTTAAACCACCACCCTTTATACCAACATTTCATAGAGCACATTCAGCCTAGTGCTGCCATGTATTTTTGCACATTTTGTATTATAGCTCTCTTCTTGGACTCATACATAACCCTTCGGATTAAGGGGGGGAATGTTGGACACCTAATCCTCAATGGGTTAGTGTGGAAGCCGAATAGACAAAGTAGTCCAAGAGACCTTGGGATGTGAAACCCAACGGTCACAACAATGTACTATAAATGTATATCTTTTGTTAATAAAAATTGTACTCTCATGATTTATCATTCATATTGTTCTTGCTCCCATGTGTGTTTAACACATATATTGCATCATGTACAGGTACACTGCTGTCCCACTGTAACACCTACAACACACATAGATTTCCATGTTGTCACCTATAGTACACATAGATTTCCATGCTGTCACCTACAACGCACATAGGGTCCTTTTTACATGGCTAGGTCTCCTTTTCTAGCTGCTTATAGGTCTCCTCAATTGCTATGATTCTGGCCTCTCTTTACTGAGGGCTTAGGCCTCCTCTAACTGCGGATTTAGACCTCCTTTAACTATGGATTTAGGCCTTCTTTATAGGCCTCCTTTAACTGCGGAGTTAGGTCTTCTGTAACTGCTGCCAAACCTCTACCTTAACTGAGGCTAGAGCTCTCCTCCATTGCGGCTGAGTCTCCTTTCCACCTGCAGCTAGGGCTTTTATCATGATTGCGACTAGGGCTAGTTTGTGGCTCCATTTAGATCTGCGGCTAGGGCTAGGTCTCTTCATTAGGATAGTAGCTTAGGTCTCTTCTAGACCAGCGTTGAGGGCAGTTTAGAACTTCTCCTTGCTGCACTATAGTAGTCTCATCCATGATTACATTAAGGTTGATTAGGGCTTCTTCCTTAGGGCAGCGTAGAGGCTAGGGCACTCCCTCTAGATAGTGTAGAACCTTTCTCCATTAGGGCAACGTTATCCCTTAGGATCTCTCCTCCTACTAAAACCCAAAGACAAGTAGAGAGGAAGAGATCCCAAGTGAGTTTGTCCAAATGACTTTCAAGGTACCTCTATTTATACTAAAACGTTGAGCAAATGTGGGGTTTATTTGGTTGTTGGCCGACCTTGACGAATTTTCCCATAACACAAATGAATCCATATCTCTATGAATACTTATTGGAATCGTATGATTTTTAGATCAATCTTACACCTCTCGATGAGAGGGATCCAAAAAAATATTAGCAGCCATTAATAAGATGACCCACATGGAGTTTGGCCCTAGTTGCCAATTTTAACAACAATTGATCTCAACTATAGGGCGTAAGATAGGGACCAAATAAGTACAATCTACTCACCAATAATTTTCCAATATTTGAGCCCTTATTTTCTTCCCCTCTTCTGTCTTGGATTCTGTCCACCTGATGTACTCTAGAGTAACAACCATGGTTTGCAATGCTAGTTGCACCTGCAACATCCTCTCCAATAAAAGAAAATAGTTGGCATATCTAGTCCCTGTGGGCTTGAGAAATGTCTTTCTAGAGTGAGCCCTGTACATGGTTAAGGGGGTGTGATAACTGTAAATAAACATCTGTACATCCCTTGCAACTAATACCAAAGTGGATATCCATTGAATTTCACCAATGTCTTTCAATCGTTGTTGAGCTCATGCACACAAGGGGTCCAAAAAATATGTTGGTATCTACCCTGAAACAATAATCCAATTGATTTGCACATTGTTGCTAAATCTGTCACAACTTGCACAACATTGGCAGGGTTGACCTACTCTTTAACATCTTGAAGAAGTTCAAATTGGAAAGTCACATCTTTGCGCTTTCCGAAGCAATCAATAGCTTTAAGAAAGAAAGGTCCATGTACACATGTAACTATGATGTTGATGACTTGACATTTCGCAATTCCTGTCCACCCATCTATTCAATAGAACACCCTGCCCTCACCCACGTTTGTCTCATAATCTCTTTCTGCACAATAATTTTGGACACTTCTCATTCTAATATCATTGTCCTCAACTTGGTTTTGCTTGGAGGTACATATGAGGTCCCTACTTTTGCAATTGCCTAGCGCATTACCCTGTAATAAGGAGAGCGAGTAACATGGAAAGGAATGCCATTGGCAAACAAGGACTTGCCAACTGCATCATCTGTATCATCATGGTTGGCCCCATTGCGTTATAATGAAGTCCTTTTAGTTTTTGATGAAGATGTTGTAGCAAAACATGGTGGAGGTATATTGCCAATATTGGTGGTTGTGTTAGCCTTCCTTTTAAATCTCCTTTCCACATTTTGACCTTTAACTAAAGTGACATTTTGGCTACATAAGACGCCCTTTGCATTAGCTCCAAATTCTAGTCTCAAAAGCTTAGATCTCTCAAACATTTTAATTTATCACATACATTAACCCCTTTTCCACCATTTCGGAATAGGTGTTGTTTAATACACTTGTAACTCCCTACCCAGTTATGGCCAAAAATATTGCATTTCTAGTTATGCGATCCACCACTTTGTTTTTTTCTTGGTTGGTGGAGCAACTCCAAATTCTAGCCTCAAAATCTTAGATCTCTCAAACATTTTAGTTTATCACATACACTAACCCATTTTCCACCATTTCCCAAGAGGTGTTGTTTAATACCACTATAACTCCCTACTCAGGTATGGCCAAAAATATTGCATTTCTGGTCATGTGATCCACCCCTTCTTTTTTTTCTTGGTTGGTGGAGCAAGTACTTTAGTTACATATTATATAAAAATGTCTTTTGGGATTAAATGTTCCCCTTGCATGGTGAGCCAATCCCTTTGGGGGGAGATTGGCATTGCTTTGGTTTTCCACTTTGTGGGTTTATGAAGTTCCAAATCCACTTGGAATTGCAATATTTTCAACGGTATCAGTATTACCCTCATAATTTGAATTAGAACCGCTATTGTTACTAGAGTTACTCTGAATCGTGTTGTTGTTTTTTAAGTTTTGTGTCACCGTTGATTTCTTAAGTTTTGGGCCTTTGGTAGCTTGCATAATTGTGTTTTAAAATTTCATTAATAAAATGGTAATCTAATTACTAACCATGACTGAATTTAAGTGTAGTTGCTTAACAATAGCATGAGATTTAAAAAAATACTAACAAAGAAATTATAAAACGGTATACCACAAATTTAAAAATAAGAAATAAATAGAATAATAACATAGAAATGAGGTGTCAGAAATAATACTGAATTGTGCTTGATAGTGGCTGAGTGGCTCAAAAAATTTGGGCTGCGGCTTGGGATGGCGTATCAGGATGACTCGAAGTGACAAAAACGCAGCTCCAAATCGCATTGCGTAACTACAAAATCGCAACTCCAAATCGCACTATGCAACTCCAAATCATACCGCACAACTTCGAATGGCACAAGCAAACCTTGTTGATGTTAATTGTTAAAGGCTAAATCGCAGACCACAAGACCCCGGTCGATGGTAAATCCGAATCACGAAGATCTTAATAGGAAATCGCAAATGGAAAATGTCGAGCTGTGGCAAGCCAAATCACAATGGAAAATGTCGCGCGATGACAAGGTAAATAGCATGGTAAAAAATACATAGGGTTATTTAAAAATGTTCTAAAAATTTATTTTACCATTAGTATTAGGTCTACATGTGAACTACATTATGAGCTATCTTGTATAACTAATAGGAAATATTATTATTAGGATCACTAACGTTGTGTATAACATTTTCTACAATCGATTCCCTAAATATGTTTAATTGAACATTTGTTACAATCGATTCCCTAAATACGTTTAATTGAAAGATGTAAGAAAACATGTTTGTGAAAAAACATTTTTTTTGAATTTTCGAAGGGAAAAAACATCCTATGCATATTGGCATCATAATATACTACCCAAACATTCTATACATTACCTTATGCTTCTCTTATCTCTTCACTAGTAAGTTTATTTTGATATATTGCCTATCATTGTTCTCGAGTCCATTAACACGTGTTTAATGTGATAGGATGACTTTCATGGATCTAGTCCATTTGCAAGTTTGTTTAATTTGATATAGTGCCTCATGGTTCATTATTCCATTCACGAGTTAGTTTAATTTGTTAAATTGCTATTTGGTATGGTTTGTTATGAAGTTATAATAACCATAGGGAGATATGTTCTTATTTATAATCACTTCTATGTTATTGTTGTCTTTTCTAAAATATTTTATTTTTTGCTTTTAGTATTGTTTTATCAATCTGCTATTGCATTTATTGCTTTGTATAATGCCACCCATGTTTTATAGTTGGATTGCCTTGTATAATGCCACCCATGTTTTATAGTTGGATTTTTGGAATTGTTTTATAATATTGATCGTCTAAAACTAAACATTTAGTTGCAATGTTAAGTTTTTAACATGATTGTTTTCATTATTGTATTTTTTTGCATTTTGGTACTTCAACATGTCATTTTGACTTCTGATAAATGGTAGATTTTATGTTTGTGAATAATATCTTTTGTTTATGATTCTCAGGTCAAAGCTATGGAGTTGATTGATGAAATTGAACCAACTCGTAGAGGACCATATAGTGGTGGAATTGGAGGTATCTCCTATAATGGAGACATGGATATTGCACTAGCCCTACGCACAATGGTATTTTCTACTGTACCACGATATGATATGATGTATTCCTACAAGGATGTTGGAAAACGCAGGGATTGGGTTGTACATCTTCAAGCAGGGGCAGGAATTGTTGCAGATAGTAACCCTGATGATGAACATAGGGAATGCATCAACAAGGCCGCTGGGCTTGGGAGAGCAATTGATCTTGCAGAAGCCACATTTGTTGATACATGACTTTATTGGTGGTTCTAATTTAGATATGCCTTAAAGTAGTACCAAGCATTTCACCATTTTGGGAAGCAAGAGATTGTAAAATGGAAATTATATCTACCTGATAATTAGTATTAGTGGATGGAAATTATATCTACTCAACAATTAGCAACAGTGGATCTAGAGGCCATTTGAATTTCAACAAACCATATGATCAACAATGACCATATTGCAATCATTGGTCTCATGGAAAGTAGCTATTTTCATTTGAAGTATATAACGGCTATAACTTTTCTTAGTTAGCATATTCATGACATAACTAGATTCTATACCATGTTGGCAGAGGGTGGTTTGACCGAGGAGTTGTATGGTCTTGGCATCAACCTCATTTTGTTTAAATGGAATGCAAGTCAAGGCAGTGCAGTGAGCTGTCATTCTTACTTCTTTGAGTTGGTGGTTGTTATGCCTCCTACGTGTGAAAATTTTATGCCAAGAATATGAGATAATATGTATAAGATGTGTATAATAAGTTTCCACTTTTTATGCCCATTTTTTGAATGTTAACAAGTGGTGTTTCCCAATTGAATATCACTAGTTGTTCCGCTTTTAAATCCATGATAGATATAACAAATATTTGAAAGTTTGCAACGTTAGATACTTTAAAGCAAAGATGAGTGAGTATTGTTTATTGATTTACAAGAGTACCAGAGATGATAATATTAGATGATAACAACTCTAGGTCTCTTTGCTCTTCAGTTTGTAATTGAAAATAATAATCACAAATGCATATTTTATTAGATTATTTAGAGAAGTGGGCATATAATGTTTCGCAAATAGAAGTGCGACTTTCTGTAGTGTTACTTAATCCCTTCAATCCTACATGGGGATACCGTTGTTCCAAGAAAATTGTCGTATAATCTATTTCTTGCTATAGGTTGGAATACAAAGTGGGATGCACTAGCAGTACTCATTTATTGAAGTCAAATTATATCAATGAATTTCACTCATATAGTTACATACTTGAATATAGATTTTCGAATTATTGAACTAGTGAACAATGTCTTATAATCTATTTATTACTCTGGGTTGGAACACTAAGTGAGATGCACTTGCAATGCTCATTGATTCATGTCTAATAATATCAATGAATTTCATTCATGCAATTGAATATATACTTTTCTATTATTAAATTAGTTTATTTAGTGCATGGTGTTTCCTCTCGACAATTATACCCCATATCTTTTCCTGTGGTTAATCTATTTATTGCGATGGGTTGGAACACTAAGCGATATGTACTTGTAATGCTCATTAATTCATGTCTAATAATATCATTGAATTTCACTCATACCACTGAATATATACTTTTCAATTATTAAATTAGTTTATTTAATGCATGGTGTTTCCTCTCGACAATTATACCCCAATATCTTTTTGGAAATATACAATAGAAGTTTTTTTCTTTAAATAACAAAGAACTAAATTTTAACATAAAAGCTTGGACATATTATTGGAGAAGACTCTTGAGATGTTGATTTACTAAACTGACAACATACAAAGGAACTACAAAAGATCATATGGGTATCATTATTCAAAGGGGATCAAAACCACCTATTAAGGTATTTGAGAAACAATTTAAAGTATAACATAGACAACTAATGTTTAAACTGTGTTAGACTAAAAGGTTAGGTCAAATTGAATCAATCCGATATTTGCATATTGATAATCATGGTCAAGGACACATTGTAAATTTTCATTAGTGTAGGTGCTCTTGGTGGCCATGATTAGAAAGACTAATTGTAATATTAGAGGAAACATATCTTATTTTTTGGTCGGCCTGGAAATTTAATAAGCCCAAATCATAAATTGTAGAAGCAGGAATATGGGGGGTAAACCAATTGGGATTGGGTTCAAATTCTTGCACAATCATAAATATTGTTCAATTACACATAACTATTTGATTCTTATTTGTCATTAACACTATGTTTGTCGTTGATTTTAGAGAAGTAACTTATCCTAATGAATGGAAAGAGCGTAATATCACATCACAATAACCAACAATGACAGGTCTAGGAAATACAATGCCCATTGTTGATTTTAGAAAATTAACCTATCCTAATAAATTGCAATATTGGAGTAACTCATCACAACTTTCAGACCTTATTATTCCTTGTAGTTTGAGCCTAATTTGGTGATCTGGATTGGATGATCACACTATTTTTCATGTATCCTTTTACTTTCTCAGTGGGAAAATTAGAGGAATTGACTTGCAGTGTTCATTTTAGTTGTAGGTCTCAATATGGAATAATTCAGTATGAAATCTCCTAGAATCATTTTGAGACATCAAACGATGTTTTTTGCTATTGCAAGATTTGAAACTTATGTCCACACCTTGATATTGATCTACTCCAAGACCTTTCCAATGGTCCAAAGATCGCATCAATCAGAGCTTGTATATGGAAGTTATGCCTTTGCAAGTAAACCTACCTTGTTAACCACCATTGACAAATGGATGTCATGTTAGCCCCCATTACTCACACATCGGTCTGGCCATGCCTGGAATTTCAAGAAGATTCTTGAACGCCCAGTGCCTTATTTCATTGATGGTTACATAAGCCAAATCCCTAACCCTATATGGCTATCAAGCTATGTTAAATATTTGACTGCTAGGAGACGAGGTTTCATTCTTTTGCCTTTTTGTTGTTCCATAGATTAGCAAAACATCATAGTAGTGTTTTAAGAGTTTAATAGAAGAGGATTTTCTAGTAGTCATTAAGTTCACAATATCAAAGGTAACGGTTCACAATATCAAAGGTAACTCTATAGGAGTGCCCATTCTATTGTACATGTAATTTTATAATTGAAGCAAAAAGAGAAATTGATAGGCCTCATCTTCTTGCTAGGTTTTGTTATCTATTGTGTTCCCTAGGATAAATTGTGTGTTTATAGTGTGGACGATGTTTTTATAGATCATTAAATTATTTGACATCTATCTTGATGCCTTTAGAGTGGAAAAATTAGATGAATTATTATGTAGGGTCATTTTTATCTCTCGGTCCTAAGTTGGAGAATTGGGGTATGAAACATCCTAGGGCCATTTTGAGGTCTGAAAGATCTTACTTCAAATTCCCTAATGCTATTTTACACCTAAAAACCTCTTCAACAATGCAAGAAAGACATCAATTGGAGTTTATATGCAAAATTCATGCCTCAGAAGTTGACATTCTAGTTTAATTATCATGCTTTGAGAGTATGCTACGTTAGCCACATTACTTGTACAAAAGGGGCTAGCTATGTGTGGAATATGAAAAATACTCTTAAAGGGTCAAATTTGTAAGTCTAGTTTAGAGTGGTAGGAGTCACCCTAGTTGGCTATTAGGCTATTGGAAACTAGACCACTAGGAGTAGGGGTTTGATTCCATGTTATTGCTTTTGTTCCATAATAAAGAAAAACAACTAGGAGTGGGAGTTAGAGAGCATAATAGAGTGGGATAGTGTTCTATAGTAGCCTAATAGGCCATATGTCTCACTCCATGGAGAATGCCTTCTCCTTTTTACTTACTTTATTTTCATACCAAAGAAAAAATAGTAGCATATCCTCACCTTTCAGTTGAGTTTTTTCCTGTAAGGGTTTTCTAGAACAAATTTTTGTGTTCATTGTTGATGGTGCATGAATGTAGTTCAATTCATTTTATTATATCTATTGTGACAAATTGTTTAGTGAAACATGATAATTTATAGATCATAATGATATAAGAGTAGGTTTCTTTGGGGAATCTCAGGGGAAGTTGTTGGTTTTAACAGAAAGTGGGAGAACCCTACCAATGGCCAATGAGGCTATTCACAATAACCTTGATCTAAGAGAAGATATATTTGTTAGGCAAGAAGTAGAGAAGCCTTGAATTGAAGAAGATGGAGAATCTAATTCAAAGGTAAAACAAGGGGAAGTTGGGGGATTATGAAGACATAAAAAAAGGTTCAAGGAAAGAACGCGAGAAAGATCATTGAATTTTAGTGTTACTATGCATTCACAGTTCTTGTTCAAGATGAAAGTGAAAGTTGACATGAAGCCATACCAAGGTGAGATCGAAGCCTTAAGAATTGGTTGCATCAATTAATAAGTAGATAATTAAATATTTGGTTGCATCAATTAGAAGTGTATTTTAGCATTCACGATATAGATGAGGAGCAAAAAATATTAATTTCTAGACTAACGTTAGAGATTCGTGCTCTAACTTGGTGGGAATGCCATACAAAGACAATTAGGTTGGAGGGTGATTCCATTAGTACCTAAGTGGGAGGACTTCAAAATCCTCACAATATTCTAATTCTACCCTATTGCATATGTAGGCGATCAATCGATTTGATTAGAGGATGAATGGGTTTGATGGTACTACTTGAGGCATAGGTAGGGGTAGTGTACATCACTGAATTCAAAAAAATGGTCATCATGTTGGTTATCTCTTGCAAGTGTCTAGATATACTCAAGTATCTTTGGAGTCTACAAAACAGTTTGTGTAAGTAGGCAGTGTTGTTTAAGCTAAAAACAATGGATGAGGCTTGTGTACAGTTGCAATGTTTGGAAAGCATATGCCAAAAAAAAGGTAGTCATGTGGTGGAAAGTAAAAAGACAACTAGGAAGCTTTTAAAGAAGGGAAAAAGTGGAAAGGGAGAAAGGATAAGAAGACATTAGCCACAACACATCACTGTAAGGATCTTAGCAATCATTGCAACCACTGCAACATTGATGGTCACACTAAGGGGAAATGTTGGAAATTGCATCCACAACTCAATCTAAAGAAACAAAAGCAAGATTGGAAGAAAATAACCTTCAACTTAGAGATTTGAGCAATTAGGTGGAAAACAAGCCTAATGTGGCCAAGAAGATTGTGTATTGTATACACATCAATGCAAAAGGAGGTGAATTTGAATAGTGTTCACCACTAACAACGTAAACTTTGGAACAAGAACTATAAATTCAAAAGGGGAACTTTAGCCAAAAAACCCCAAAAAAACATGAAAAGCAATCCAAAAAACGAAAAATGTGTATTCTGGAACGATGTTTTTTTCGAAGGTTAATTTTCAATATATTTAAAAAATGGCAGTGATTTTTTGTGTGTGTGCAAAAACCAATTTTTTTGTGCAAAATAAATGAAAAAACACTAATGTTTTTGGTAGAATAACATTTTTCTTTCCCAGCTATAATTTCAACATTTTTTAGTTATGACAATAAAGATAAAATAATGGGATCCGAAACACATTAAAACTCCATTAGTTTTCATTCATGTTGTTAAATATATAATAACATGACACTAAAGATCGCTAAAATTCTAATTGTTTTCAACCATAGCATTAAATATTTAAAAAATGGAAAAATTTCAACCATAAAATTAAAAAACTAAGTTTTCAACGCATTTAAACCATGACATTATGATCCAAATGGATCCTGGAAAACCCTCTAAGTCTTCAAAGTCTTCTAAACATTCAAGACTATCGCAAAAGAAGAGCCTTTTAGAAAGTCGGATTACACTATCGGGAGGAAAAAAACATAGAGAAAACATTGAAAAACAAAGTATCAGCGGCTTAAAACTAATTTGCATGGGAACCGTTGGATCTAGCCGATCAACAGTCCAGATCCGATCGGCAAATCGAAATTGGCGGTGGCAAGCGGAGGCTATCGGCGAAGACCACATGGTATATGCGACAGGGATCAACGGGGTCAACGAGGCCCAAGTTGAATCGCGATATCGCAATCGGCGAGTACAGAGGAGCGCTTACAAACGGCCCGGGGGTGGGGCCGATTCATGCGACTGCGATAGCCGGACCCGATGGGATTATAAATAAAAACACATATATTTTGAGTTCCGTAAAACAACCTTTTCCTTTGTATTTGCGTTTTTCGTTAAATAAACGAAATACGAAGGAAAAGCGCCGATGCGATGAAACTAGACCCGAAAGGGTTTATGAATGCATATGCATAATATTTCAAGTCCGTCTAAAGCCATTTTATGGGGTTTTTCAGTGTAATGTATTTTTTTAATACAAAGGAAACAAGCGGGATTTCGGGCGGCCGAAAGCGGTAAGAGGTTTTGGCTGGGCTCCGCCCGAGCCGATACATTCGCTGCCACGTGTCCAGGCCCTGGAGAGAGAAAACCACTCTTTTCGGGCGGTTAACTCCCGTATGCATAGGCCGCCCGAAATGAACCACAACCATTGGATCTAGATATCCCAGATCAATGGTGGAGATGTGATAAGCGACATAAAGGCAGACCTGATAGGACTTATAAGGGGAATTTATAGTATTTCAAATCCGATAAACGACAGTTTGGCGAATTTCTTATGTTTTTAGTGTATTTCTCTGTGAACATAGAGAACGCTATTTCTAGGGATTCCAAAGGCTCGATGACCCATTCCGTTATAGAACAGGTGGCCACCATCCTTGAAAACGTTTAGCAATGATTGCTAACGCTCAGAGGGGGATCTGAGCAGATAGAGGTCGAGAAGCCAGAGAGCCCGAGAAGGAGAAACGAACAGACAATGCCGATTAGCTTTAAAGCCACAGATTGACAAAAAACAGAGCAAGCGGTGCTGAGACAGAGAACAACAAAGACAGAGAGTGAGAGAGGAGAGTCTGTGTACTCAGAGAGACTTGGGGGATCCAAGTAAAGCCTTGTTGTTTTGTATCTGTTGTGTGAGACTCAAATTGAGCTCACTTTTGTAAAAACTCTGCTTCTAAAGACATAATAAAGAGATCACCATTGAAGGCTAGACCAAGAGATGTAGCCCAGGAGTTTTGGGTGAACTCCATATTAAACTTGTTGTGTTTATGTGTGTTTGTCTATTATGTTCTTTAACTGCTTCATTGTCTATGTATTTCACAATCTTATCGACCCATTGCACAAAATAACATAGGCAAATCCATGCACATGAGTCTGTAATACCTTAATAATTGTCTAAGAGCTTATTATCATATCACATTATGAACAAATTACATGACTAAATTAATCAAAATGTCAATACTTGTAGATTGAATGAAACATAAATTATATCTCTAAGTTATTTTTGCATTGTGGATATTCTAAACAATAAAACTCATCATAATTAAAACATATAATCCAACAAACATAAAAATGACTCATAACTCATCATATGGAAATCAGATTTTTTTTTTTTTTTTTTTTTTTTTTTTTTTTTTTTTTTTTTTTTTCAAGATACAATGCAAACATCAGTTATATAAGTTGTCTTAACAATTATTCAAAATCACTCATACTTTCTTGCACACAATCAGAATTCACATCTTTAGATAAATGACTGGATGCAGATGAAGATGTTCCATATTCTTCTCTTTCATCAACTAGTGCCCCATTTGAGTCCACATGCATGCCCACCATTTCAGGTTTCAAAATTCTTCTAGATCTACGGTTGGGTTCAACAGACTCTCATCTCAACACTGTTTCTTCTGGTAACAACCTCTTCAGAATCTCTATCGTCCTGAAGCGAAGAGCTCCTCTCATTGTTAAATTGAAGTCATAAACAAGTATGTCAACATCCTCCAATTTTAAGAGATCTGTGCAGCGACGATTTATATTTGTACCCTTTATTTTTTTCTTTCTGCCAATTTTTTTATCAACTACCATCTCTAGCTTGTACACACCATTGAATGGGTGTGTATTTGTGCATACCAATGTACTTCAACACCTGTGACATCTTCATTTTTTGTAATGAATTTTACAACCTTAGCAACCCAGAATGGATAACCGTTGGCATCTCCATTTGCTAGCATTGCGATCATGCAACCCTCCTTAATATCCTGTACTGAACCCCTGCAAAGGTCTTCCATGGCTTCACGTTGTGCATGTGATCTTCTGGAACTGATATACATTTCTCTTTCCTCTACCTGTGAAGAATTAATAATACCTTGAGATTGTTGTTGTTCAACAATTTTTCTTTCTTCATGTTCATTTGACATATTTGTGGCCAAATAAATGGAGTTTTCAAAGGTATATCTTCATTTGTTGTTCTTGAAATGATATTACTTTGATTATTGAAAAAAGACTTCCACCAAACTGAATCAACAATATTAAAGTACTCGTATGTATATCTAATAAATTTTTTAATTTCTTCCGGCAATCACAATAATATATATCTCTATTATGCCTACGTGCATTATGAACTTCAGCAACTGATTGTAATAACAATATATTTGACGCAAATATTGGATGATCTGGAATGAACTTCAAAAATGCCAAACCTGATGACGATGCCCATTCTACAGTAGTTGAATACTTCTTGCCCGATATTAGTGTTTTCCCATCAATTTTTTTTATACGAAATTGATGTTGGAAGCTAATGTCATTAAGTTGTTCAATGCATTTCTCCTCACCATACGATCCCAGAAAAAACCTTCGCATGTCAACAATTTCTTCCAACACATGAAAAATAGGCTCTGGCATGTATGATTTCTTAATACATTCAATTAATCATTGCAAGCTCCCAACATCCTTTGTCCTCAACGTGACTTAAAAAACACTGAACATCTGATCAATATGGTCATCAATGTGCTCAACAAGAAAGAAACCAACCTTTACGTTCTGAAAATTCTCAATTCAACAAGCATGTTTAGATATCCAAAAAAATCTTATTTTCGTTTTCGCAACAAGTGTTGTCCAATTGTAGATACAAAACTTCAGGAAGATTACCAGATCAATGAGAAAGCACATCATGAATTATGTTTATTATTAGATTTGCATCATTATGAATATTTGTAGTTGTGAAGTATACCCTTGACAACATTTTCCCATTGAAGACCATACAACCGACCAAATGATAATGAATAAAATTTTCCTCCTGTAAAGTTTTGGGTGTGCGAACAAAATGTGGTAGAAGTGTTTTATTCTTGTCCATACCCATCAATTATCAAACCCAAATATTTATTTGGATTATCATAACACTTCTTTCTATGTTTGTGCAACTTTTTCCTTTCACTTGTTTGTTGTTCGTAATGCTCTTTAAGCGCTTTGACAATGGAATCTACACAACATAAAAGAAAGGCCATTAATAAATATGTTTTCATAGTTGATGACTATACAATTTTAAAAATTAATGTTATGAATGCTTACCTCTTTCTTCACCTTCACATTTATCCCTTTTTCATTTAAGAGAAACACGTACTACAAACCCCCATCTTTGTCTTCTTACGAATACAAACATTGTTGAATTCTTCCCTCCATATCTTCAAAAAATATTGATATGTAATAAATTGACTATTTCCTTCAACACCTTCTACATATTATTTGTATAAGTTATAGATTTCTCGTCTTGAGAAATTATTTGGAATATGTATTGTCTCTCTATTTGACTTACACTCTCCATGCTTTGAAAATAAGTCTTTCATCCATGACATTGCAGTATTTGATAATGGACCAAACTGTCGTTTATGACTTACTTCTCAATAAAATGTGGAATCCTTTCCCAAATTTTCTTGGATTCTTGATAGATGAAAATTACCCATTGAATGAAACATTTTGAAACCTTTCTACAAATAAATAAAGACCCAATATGATACTCATACTCTGACAATGTAGATTTCATGCACCCCACTAAATATGAATTTTGCATGCTTTTATTCATTGACAAATATCTCTTCCTTTTCTCCAATGAAAACTTGAAATCCATATGTTTCAAGCAATCTTGTTGACAACATTCACTTGAAATGAGAGCACTGATATAACTTCTTGTGAGATATTATGTTCTAACCGTTGTATAACTAGAACATCTTGGATTGATACGAACATGTCTGCTCCTACTCCTCGATACAATATTTGCTGGCAACGTCTCCATCATTGAATCATCATTTGTATAAGCATTTTCATCATCATTAGGAGGAATATTATCCTCACTATGATCCTCTGTGCTTTTGAAATACTGATTTGGAGGATATTCTTCATCTTGCCCTTCATCAATGCTACCATCATAGTCCTTAGAATTGGGACTAAATGGAAAATTTGACTATGTTTATTGGATATTCTTCATCATGTGCATTGTCAGTGCTACTCTCATAACCCATAGGATTAGGGCTACGTAGAAAATGTGACCCTTTACTTACTAGAAATTATTCATCTCGTCCTTCGTCGCTGCTGCTCTCATAGTCCTTATGATTAAGACTAAGTGATTCATCCTACCCTTCGTCATTGTTGCTCTCATAGTCCTTAGGATTATGACTAAGTGGAAAATGTTTCTCTCTATTTACTGGAAATTCTTCATTCTGCCTCATCACTACTGCTCTCATAGTCCTTAGGATTAGGACTAGGTGTAAAATGTGACTCTCTATTTACCAAAAATCCATCATCCCGCCCTTTGTCACTATTGCTCTCATAGTCCTTAGGATTAGGGCTAAGTGGAAAATGTGACTCAATTTATTGGAAATTATTTATCCTGACCTTCATCACTGCTGCTCTCATAGTCCTTACGATTAGGACCAAGTGGGAAATGTGACTCGATTTATTGGAAATTCTTCATCCTGGTCTTCATCACTTCTACTCTCATTGTCCATAGGATTAGGATTAAGTGGAAACTGTGACTCTCGATTTATTGGAAATTCTTCATTCTAGTCTTCATCATTGTTGCTCTCATAGTCCATAGGATTAGGATTAAGTGGAAACTGTGGCTCTAGATTTATTGGAATTTCTTCATCCTGGCCTTCATCACCATTGATGTCATAGTCCATAGGATTAGGACTAAGTGGAAACTGTGACTCTTGATTTATTGGAAATTCTTCATCCTGGCCTTCATCGTCGCTGCTTTGTTAGTCCATAGGATTAGGCCTATGTGGAAATCGTGACTCTATTTATTTGAAATTCTTCATCATTCTCTTCATCACTACTGCTCTCATAGTCCATAGGATTAGGACTAAGTGGAAACCGTGCCTCTTTATTTATTTGAAATTCTTCATCCTGCCCTTCAGCAATGTTGCGGTCATAGTCCTTAGGATTAGGAAGAAGTGGAATATTTGACTTTCTAGTCACAGTGAAATAATTTTCGTTATATTCATCAATATGAATAGAGTTGTTACGCCATGAAGATGTTGATGCTTCATAAAGCAAACTTTACTATCAGAAGAATCCATGGATTTCAAACACAAGAGGTTGATTGATACAAATGCACTCTCTCCTAATGATAATATATAGCTTAAAGAATGAAAATTTCTCTCTAAAATTTTTCGCCGAAATTTTTCCCTCCAAAATTTTCTTTTAATTTATTGAAAAATTTTAACTAAAATTTTCTCATGAAATTAATCTTTTAAACTAAATCTTTAAATTAAAATTTTAAACTAAATCTTTTACCTAAATTAATTTTTTACTTAAACTATATAACATTTACTAGACAATTGAATATATATTCTTTAATTTTTATTATATCTTCTATCACACATTTAAAATAAATTACTATATCGTCATAACACAACTTATATGTTTAGTTTTTATAAAAAAAAATTAATACCACACTCACCATGCAGTAAAACAATTCTGTAATTTCCACTATATCATAAATTACTATAACCCCATAACACGATTTATATGTTAATTTTTTATAAAAATAAAAATAAAAATTAATACCACATTCACCATGCAGTAAAACAATTCCGTAATTTCCTCTATATCATAAATTAGTATATAATTTGCCATAACATGATTTATATGCTAAGTTTTTATTAAAAAAAAATAAAACCACATTCACCATGCAGTAAAAAATTTTGTAATTTCCGCTATATCATAAATTTTATTATCGCTATTCCTTACATCACGTCAAGGATTTTCAAGATTCGTTACAAGACTTGGAGCGATTTTGTGGAGCAACTACATTGTTATTGACATCACATTTGAAATGTTAGTTTCCCTTTTGCTGAGTGCAAGTCTTAAACTCCTATAGGTTTACTAGTAGTTATGTGTCAGTTGGGTTGTTATCTTCATGAAAAATACCAGACAAAAACACATTCCAGTAAAAAAAGTAACTTTTTTAACGAAATTTAGATTCTTTTTAGAAATTAAAAATTGACATGAGCCAGGGTTACTCAACAGCCCCGTGGCAAGCAACAAACCATTATGTCAACAGTGGGCACGGTGTGCATGGTCGTGGGATTCCCGGTTGTGGGCGTCAAAACAATATTATCTCGTGTGAAATCAGGGGAATTATCATTGGACAAAATGTGTGAAGAATTTCAAAAGTAAGTTTCTTGAATTATTTTTACTTATTTCTAGATTATAATTTTGTTTTAAATATAACATATTGTTGTTGGTAGTATTTGTTATACATATCATTATATTAACTTTTTTTTACTTTATCTATTTAGTCAGAAGGTTTACATAAAAATACAAGAACAAATGGTTAAATTTTTGAATGAAGATAGTTGAGATGATGTTGTACGCAACTACCCAGATTCAAGTTCTACATCAACACTAAAAGATTTTTATCTTGCATTTAAAAATGAATGTGGATTTATATATTTATTTTTATTCATCTGTATACTATTTTTATTTTATAACTTATACATATATTTGTTTATTTTATTAAAAATGAAGATCGATGCAAATGTAGCACCAGATAGTTTCAGAAAATCTATTGAAAATTTTAAGATCGAAAGACTGAGAAAGCAATGTCTTAGTAATGTTGAACTTGATCCAATTATTATTTATTTCATTTGGAATGGGCTTGACACTATTCAATATCAAATAATACAAGGTGATTGTGAAGACATTGCAAAACTCATACCTAAAAGGGACTATTCTCTAGTTATTGCAAATATTCCCCATGGTTTCAATATCCCTAACATTGACTATGATAGTAACCCTTATACTTATCAAGATTTTAGTAATGTGGTTGTGGATTTGTAGAAGTCACATCATCACCATTATGGAGATTTGTGACATTCTATTCAGACAAACAATTGGCAATGTTATTGACAAACTTCAAGGAGAAAACAAACTCAATTATGCAACTTACATGGTAAGACGTTGAAATTGTATGTTTGATTAATGTTAAAAAATTCATTTATGTACAAGTTAATTGAACTTTCACTATTTCATGTTACAGGCAAAAGTCAAATCTTATTAACTGTGAAGATTAACCAATTATAAGTGATTGTGAGTTCATCCATGTTAAAAGTTGGACAAAAGATTATAGTTATGAGTTTATGCTTCTTAATCAGGTAGATGGAAAGAGTCATAGCCAAGTACTAGTTTATGACGCTGTTGTAACAAAACTAGCATATGAAGATAAAAAAAAAAACAAAATGAGAGATAATTAACATTTATCAAAAACCACAGTCATTGATTAAATATCTTATAGACTTATGTTCAAATGAAGGAGATTGGGTTATGGATTTATTCTCAGGCTCAAGTAAGTTTTATTATATAAAATTGAATTTCAATATCTTCTTTTCTAATTTATATGTGATTATACTAATTTACTTCGTTATTTCTTTTGTGCTTGATAATTAGGTACAACACTAACATGTTACCTACAAAAAAGAAGAAATTGCATTGCCATTGAAAAAGACCTAGTTTAATGCAAATTTATTCAGCAAAGAATTAATGCTCTTCAATTTTTTCCAAATGTAATGCAAGAAATTGGGTTGAAGAAAGAGGATTTTAATGAATCATGTGTGGCAAAAAAGGCAAAGGAACCTCAACCACCATTAGATGGAATGATTGGAAAGACATACATTGGGAGATTCGCAGACATCAAAGATCAATCAAAAGATAAAAATGAGTAAACTGAAGCGAAAATATTGTGGAAGAAGAGGATAAAGAAACTCTAGAAGATGAAGAGTATAGATTACATGATATTATTGATTAAATTTAAGTTATGCTTGGAAATCAAGCTCATTTTTTGTAATTATTAATTAGTTATACTTGTAATGTTTTGACTTTGACATTTTATAAGAAAAATAAATATTCAGTTAATGTGGTTATATGTTCAATATTTGTATTATGTTATTTTCATTTTAATTTTTATGTGAATCATTATTTTAAAAAAAAAACTGTGTTTATTATTATTATTTGACATGAAATTCATAAAAAAACTATTATTTAACCATTTTTTGTTAAATTTTTCCTATAAAAATTCTGATTTTAACATGTCATTTCTAGCAAAAAAATTATCAAAATGTATAATTTTTTTGTTATATTTATGCTTAAAATGTTTATTTTTATGTCAATTGTTAAAAATTATTGTTTTTTTAGAAACAATTATTTCATGTGCATTAAAAATTAATTAACGATATATAAATATGCGGTCTATTGAAATTTTAAAATATCGATCTTTTTCTTTAACTATGCAAAAAATAAAGATCTCACTACAAAAAAAAAATAAAAATAAAAAATATGAAGAATAAGACTACAAAAATTGTTAAATTTAGAAAATAATTATTCACATTTAATACATTAGAAAATTTAAAGTCAAAAAATAAGTCTTTTAAAAAAGGGTCTGATGCAACATCACCACTTTTTAAAATCAACCTACAAATCACTAACATTCTAAAAAATAATGTACATAAAAAAATTTAAAATGTCAAAAACCATGCTAAAAAATATATATGTGTTATGAATCAACACTTTCAAAATCGGTTGATTTTTTTTCTACCTCAAAAAAACAAGTAATCGTATTAGTTCCTGTTTCAAAGTTTACGTTGTTCACTAGGAAGAGAAGAGGATGACCAAACTCTTCCATGTTAAGATTCAAGTAAAAAAGACTAGGATAAATGTCCTATTTGACTGAGGTTCATAGGCTAATCTCATAGTGGTAGATTTGGTTAGAAAACTTGGATTAGAGGTGCATGATCATCTTAATCTTAGCCCATATTGACTAGCATGGGTAAATAAAGATGTATAAATCAAGTGTTATGAACCTGACTCCATTAAAATGATAAGAAACAAACAATTACAATCTTGTTCGAGGGGGAAACCTTCTTTTATAATGAACACAATGTAGAAGACAAGATTTGATGATTTTAAAGATAGATCTCCTTTGTGTGTGTATGTGTGTGTGTATCATGAAAGGTTCTAACCTACTTCGATCTCCCAATGCAAGACACGAAATAGAGAGGGAGTCACCAAAATTTTGATTTTTCCTTTCACTTAGACTTCCCCAAATTCACATTCACTTCGGCTTCCCGACAAAAAACTTCACACTTCTTCCCAGCTACAAGAGAACTTCACACTTTTTCCTAGCTACAAGGTATATCGAACTTGAATGTGTGAATGATGCTTCAATTGAATTTGATGAGCTTGTATTTATAGATTCTATGTGAAATCGAATAGGGTCCCTAGGCCGACTTGATCTTCTTCTAGGCCAACATGGTGTGGAGGATACATAAATCATATTTGACTCAATACTTAAACTTTTTGCATGATTCAAAAGCCCAAGAAGGGTCTCTTTGAAAGTACAATAACTCTATTGACTCAGAATAAATCCTAGAATTCCTTAATGGGGAATTTGACCTAAAGCAAGGTGATCCAAGCATGAAACCCATGCTTTAATAAGTCACAATAATAATAATAATAATTCTTTTCTTTATTCTTTTGACAAGTACATCACATGATGACTCAAGTACATTAATGAAGACCGAACATAGTTACATTTCCAACACCCCCTCTTAACTAGGGAGATATTCATAATGTACAAATACAATGGAAGATCTCAAACTATATGAACCATGAAGCACTTTAGGCATCACAATGCCATGGACCAGATTCCTAACTAGGGAAATCTATCCATGTGGGAATAAGATGGACTCAAGTTTTTAGCCCCTCTAGGTACCATCGGGCTTACTTGTTAACCACCAACCCAAAAATCTAGGTGTGTATCCAAAACAGAGCTCAATAACCAACACCACCTTTCCAACTTCGGCACACAGACATCAACAAAAAGTGTCGACCATATGTCTTCCTAATCAATGCTTCACTCAGAAAGCCTCAACACCCCTTGATCTAGTAGATCAAGGATGACCAATCTCTCCCAATCAAACTGATTGGTAACTAACATGCTATCAACACCTTCGAGAGATTCACCTATACAACCCTAATCAATAATAAACTTTCACATGTACATAATGAAATAAAAACCTTCGGGGTCTTCTAAACAACTTGATGTTGCTTCTCAAATTTTCATAGGACTATCAACCAAATATTTGACAGAATATTCCTTAATCATATGCCTTCCTACTTCTCATGCAACAACAAATCCTCCGAAATTTTTTAATCAAAACCAAGCTATGCCTTCCCTCTCAACCAGGAAGCATCTCTTCATCCAGACTCCCTCTTAATCTTAGGGAGATATCTTCTATGTAGACTTCCTCCAAGAAACAAACTTTTTTCTTTTCGTCATCGAAGAATCTTTTGTGGCTTCCAACCATTTCATCAGAGTTATCATCATCATACTTATCACATCAACGAGCATCTTCACCATATTGAATATAGTGTACCGCCACAACTTAGATAGCAGGTACAACCAAGTCTATAAAAGGATGAAGATAGTGATATCAGAATCACGAAAGCATTTCAAATTTATACATATAAAATACCCATATTTAATTACAAACAAGAGTCATATGCTCTTCAACATCTTGCTAGGGACTTTTTCATAAGCCCTAAACTCTTTCATAACAAATTTCATTCCATCTAGAGTTTCAATTTTTCTTCCAAAGGTATGACAAACCTTACTATAACATATAGAAAATCCTAAAAATAACTCAGACAAATATAAAGCATCCAACAACCTTTCAAAATTCATATGTTAGACTTGTCACTAGGGTTTCATACAAATCATTGATTTCATACAAAGGAATCGATCAAAACTAATCACAGCTTAGTCACTAACATGACCAACTTCCACTAGGGTTATTTGCAAACCTTAGATTTTCGATCAACCATCAATCCCAACCAAAAACTTAGATTTCAACAATATTACAAATCTCCAATTATCATATAGTGATCATACATCAGGGATTTCTACTTCTACTAAGGTTCAACTCTAAAACCCTAGAATTCCATTTTCACAATCTCAACAATCATTACATAAGTAGATATCAGATTGTTATATTACACATACTAGAAAATGTAACTACTACTAGGGTTTAGCTCAAAAACCATATCTTTCCAAATATCATCGTCCTAGAATCTTAGAAGAACTTCCATTAAATCTTAAGACGTATTACCATCAATAACTAGGTCAACACACATATCTAGAAATTCATATCATACATAAGCATATCATATGTCTGATAACATTAATATATATGACTTAGACCAAGCTAGGGTTTCAACCAAAACACCATATCTATACATGCCTAGATTTCATCATCATGTAAATACATTTCATGTCATGTGTTAGTCAACCCCAACTTCACAGAAAATATCAAATGAGAGTTAGACATACAAACTTGATTATACTAGGGTTTGATCAGACAAACACACCCGTACCAAGGAAAACATTTCTAATACATTTAAGGGTCTTGCTCACACATTCCGATAATCCCTAATGAGTTAGGGTTTCAATGTAGAAACATATCAAACCCAATATTACCAAAAGTTTCAAAGATTCAGGATTTTAGACCTTATCATTCAACCTTAACAAGTTAGATTTTCCTAACCATACCAAAATCCCAAACATGACATCATCAATAAAACCTCAAATAAAATTTCACAATATCCCTAATCAGTTTAGGGTTTTAGACATTCACAATAGCATACCCTTTGGTTAGGGTTTTCCAGAACCTATCTAGGGTTCTACAAGATCAGTTAAGAATATGAGTGGGGTGGGTAGATTTTTCAAGAGATGAATCACCCAAAACAAGAATCATGGTTCAGTATAGCTAGACATAACAATGTTAGTAATAGATTGTCAAATGAGTAATCCTTTCACTATAAAGAAATCAATGTTTTTAAAAGCATACCTTTGTTCCTTGGCCAACCTTGTTTTGAGAGATCCTCCTTCATACTCCTTGCAGATGTTTTTCCTAATCAAGATAATAGAGGGAGAATACAGCTTAGTATTTAATATAATCAAAACTAAATGAATACATGAACCCAAGAACTGAAAGGAAATGAGGTACTTATCTTTTGGAGTTTTCAAGGGCTCCCTCCAAAGCTTGAGGGATACCTACAAACTTATACAAACAATAAAAATGTCTTTTCCAAAATATGTTGAAATTCTATAAATTCTAAAACATGTAAAACACTATATCTAATGTTATAGGCAAAAGACTTGGTAGTGTAAGTCCCTAATGTCAGATTCTTCGGCCTTGGCTTTCTTTGAGTCTCCTTCCTTAGCAAAGTTAGCATGACCTCTATCTCTATTCTTATTCCTTGGTCCTCTCAATTTCTTCCTTTATGTTGAGAAATGTAGGCATTTGATACTCCTTCAAGATTGGAAACTAATGAGATTCTTAATTGTTCCTGACTGCAAGCAGTCTATAGTTCTTCAAAAGTGGGAGCTTCCTTCCAACTATTAAGACCTGCAACAAATGCACCCCAAGAGGATGGAAATCATGGAATCACTGGAATCCTCTGTAGGCTTCTTTACTTTTTCTTTGACCAAGTCCAGTGCCTTGTTCTTTTCAAGGATTAGGTAAATCCTCTTCTTCCAGGACCTATAGGTAGAGGCCCCTTCAAGTTTGTTCTCTCCCTTGATTGTGTTAGACATCTTCTTAGAATATAATAGACTCCTTCCTTGAGATAGTTCTTTTGAATGGTTCCTTGATCAAGTGCTTGAGACTTCCTTTTACTTCCTTCTTCACCAAAGCTCTGATACCATGTTAGAAAATATGAAAGGCAGAAATATTTTCTTATTATTGATAATTACTTGTGATGCTTCTTATTATTACGATTCTTTATATCTTCTTTCTTTTAGTTCATTAAGAAATTACCAAAGCAACATCAGACACCAGATATAAGCACTATGTCAGGGAAAAACCCCCTCGAGGGGAAAACCCAGTTAATAAATTCTTCCTTTTAATAGTATTCTTTGAGACTCTTCACCCTAGACCAAGACAAGACATTCCCTCCACACCAATTCAACCTCCTAGAATTTCGACCCCTGTCCAACAACTTCGACTAGGCAACAACTTCCGATAACTGACAATTTCTGGCAATAGAGAAACTTGGAAGACTTCGATCTCCCAATATAGGACACAAAATATAATGAGAGAGGCACCAAAGTTTTGATTTTTTCTTTATCCTTAGACTTCCCCAAACTCTCATTTACTTTGGATTCCTAGCAACAAACTTCACACTTCTCCCAACTACAAGAGAACTTCTCACTTTATCCAAACTACAAGAGATATTGAACTTGAATGTGTGAATGATGCTCCAAATGAATTGAATGAGCTTGTATTTATAGGCTCCATGTGAGGTCGAATAGGGTCCTTAGGCCGACTTGATCTTCTTCTAGGTCGACATGGTGTGGAGGATACATAAATCATATTTGACTCAATACTTAACCTTTTTACATGAGTCAAAAGCCCAAGAAGGGTCTCTTCAAAAGTACAATAGCTCTATTGACTTAGAATAAATCGTAGAAGTTCTCAATGGGGACTTTGACCTAAAACAAGGTGACCCAAGAATGGAACCCATGCTTTAATAAGTCACCATAATACTAATAAAAATTATTTTCTTTATTGTTTTGACAAGTACATTACATGATGACTTAAGTACATTAATGAAGACTGAAGATAGTTACATTTTCCAACACTTCCTATGTCACTTCTTTTGTTGGTAGGTTCTTCCATTTGATGATAGACTCAATAATTTCTCCATTTCTTAGTTACTCAATCCATGTTTCGAGGGTTTGTTTTGCTTCTAGTATGATTTTTCCTGCATTAATTTCTAGTAAAATATTTTGGACAAGGATCTTGTCATTGATTACCTTCTTTAAGCAAGAAAGAAGGAGGACTGAGTGTGCATGTGAAGATGGAGGATACTTTAATTTGTAAGACATACTTCCAATCCTCTACAACACTTTATATGGGCCATAAGGCCTTGGTGCTAATTTATTGTCCTTTTGCTGTAGAGTGACATGTGTATATGGATGTAGCCACACAAATACTCAATGCTACACTTCAAAATCCATTTCGTTGTGATGTTGATATGCTTGTTGTTTCATCATATTTTGTGCTACAACCAAGTTGTTCTTCAATAGATTGAGAACATCTTGTTGATGCTCTATATGGTCATTTATTGCTTGAGCCTTTATAGTCCCTTTTAAGGGGGTGATATAATGGATGGAGAATGATGTTTATAAAGTTACATAAATGGGGACATTATTGATAAAGTATGAAAGGATACATTATACCACTTTTTTGCCCAGGGAAGTCGTTTGACCCATTGTGTCGACTTATCAAATGAAAATCAACGTATATATCTGTAGAGCTTTGAAATTACACCTCTCCTACACATTTCCCATACTTTTCTCCCTTACCAGCACTCCATAAGCTATCAGAGATCATTGCATATTGATTTTAAAAGAGCATTTAAGTGGTTTCCTGACTATGTTTTTGTGTTTGTTGTTTGAACTAGATTTTGCTCATTAGCTACAGAATCCAGTCACTTTCCGCAACTGATTCAACTTTCCGCAGCTGTTTTTGTTAAACTCTATGTTGAAAGTGTCATCAAGCAAAACAAGCCACATGGGCAAGTTAGAAATGACCTGGACATGGATCAGGTCCTATTGGTTCAGCTGGATTCATCAAGGGAAGTTGTGGTCAACGGTGGTCCAACATAAGAGTCCTACGGCAGCCAGACTTTGTTTTCAAACACGTGAAAGATTATGAAGGATGTGTGGCCGTTCCTAAATCTCTGGGGTCATGTTGCCACCTGTAGACTAACCCATGACGCGAATCCAACAACCACAGTTGATAGATTTCATATTCTCGGCAACCATTATGCTAAATCCATGGATGTTGTCTTTTACGTGTCCCCTGTTCACGCAGTTTTACAAGAAAACAGTTATGTAATCTTTGTTATAAATAACGCGTTTCTATACGCACAATCTTAGTCTTTGTTAATGTAATTTTGCTGTTGAAAGTTCACTATGCCGTGACACTAGTTTTATTGTTGTAACCATGTTTTGAAATATATGAGAAGACTCTGTTTCTACATGATTGTGTGAACGTAATTTTGGATTGATAGCCTGTTGACCGAGGCTGTGCAGAGAGCCCCCGTACGCTGAGGTTTTGTTTCTCTTGTTGCTGTAAAGTTTTATGCATTGTTTCCTTATTTCCATTGTATATATTCCATAGTTATCCACCTGTGTATATTTCGGTTGTTATGGTATTAACATTCCACTTCTGTTCATGATTTTATAGCTTTGTATAACATTGATCAGTGTATGTATGTTTCAAGATAGAGTAGGCGGCCTGGGCATCTGCATATAATTTTCACAATGACTAATGACATGGGATTAATTCTTTGTTGACTTTGCTTTTCTTAGTATTTTAATTCTAGTTCAGTTTTGTTGATTTCAGTTTTGTTTACTTGCTTTGTTAGCTAGCTTAGATATTAAATTGTTCATATCATTGACGGTTACCTCCGAAAGCCATAGCTAGACTAACTGGCGAGGGATCGAATTATGAATGTGTGATTTGATTTTAGTTTTACTTTTCTGAAAATTAGATATTAAATTGCTCATATCATTGATGGTTACCTCCAAAAGCCATAGCTAGACTAACTGGCGAGGGATCGAATTATGGATGTGTGATTTGATTTTAGTTTTACTTTTCTGCAAATTAGATATTAAATTGCTCATATCATTGACGGTTACCTCTGAAAGCCATAGCTAGACTAAGTGGCGAGGGATCGAATTATGAATGTGTGATTTGATTTTAGTTTTACTTTTCTGCAATTAGATATCAGATTGCTCATGTCATTGATGATTGTCTCCGAAAGCCATAGCTAGACTAACTAGCGAGGAATCAAATTATGAATGTTGTGATTTGATATTAGTTTTACTTTTCTGCAATTAGATATCAGATTGCTCATGTCATTGACGATTATCTCCGAAAGCCATAGCTAGACTAACTGGCGAGGAATCAGATTATGAATGTTGTCATTTGATTTTAGTTTTACTTTCCTTGCATTTTTTTATTTCTTTGAGTGCAGTAGCTTGAATCATTTTTCTGTATTTATATAGCAGCAGAGATGATAGTTTCATGATCAGTAGTTCATTACTTACTTGTTTTAGATAGTAGCACATCTTTCATTCTTGTTCAAGTATTATTGTCATCACTAGTATATTCTAAGATCTTCTGAAGTTTTAAGTGCTGGAAACCATTATAGAGGGCATAATTGCCTAAAATCTATGTCCATACTTGCCTTCTAAAGACTTAGGAATAGGATTTCCATTCATATTAGGAGATAAACGAAGATAAAAACCCCCAAAACAAAATAAAAATTGAAAAACGACAAAAATATAAGAAATAGGTTGTCTTGCACATATAATGCGCCACACTTCATCAGTTTACGACTCCCGGATTGATAATTAATGTAGCAATTTAGGACACACTAAATTGACCAAACATTTTAGCGTCGTTGCCGGGGAAGTGTAACTAGGTAGCCAATCTCTTAAAAAAAAAAAAAAAGGAAAAAATTGATAACTTCTTGAAGTATGCTCTCCTCTTGCACCTAGTGTGATTTGGAGGATCAGAAAAGAGATTTGTTAGTTTAATAATTTATATATTATGCTCTCTTCTTACACCTAGTGTGACCTGGAAGATCAGAAAGAGAATTATTAGCCCGACTTGAAAAATAAAAAAATAAAAAAAGTAAAAAAAATGACATGCATAGAGCAAGAGATTCTAGGGGAAGGTTTATAGCTAGGGCCAAAAGTTCGATTTTCACAACTCCAGCTACTTCAAGGCATAGACAAGATACACCTCCATCATCTCCAACTCACACTCCTAGCCTTAGGGTTCCTGGAATTCAAGGGGCAGTCGCTGAATTAGGAGACTCTTCCACACTATGCATCAAATCTGACTTAGGAGAAGAATCTTTCTTCACTTCTACAAGGGAACAAATTGTAATCAAAGAAGTAGAATCACCTGAAGAAGAAGAGGGAGAAATTCTTCCTTGTTCACCATTAATAGAAGAACCAGAGGACTCTGAGAACTCTTAGGAAACTATCATGACAGAGGAAGTAGTGAATGGATTTGGAGGAGGGGGTAGAGGTAGAGGTAGAGGAGGAGGAAACAATGGAGGAGGTAGAGGTAACAATGGGGGAAATAGGGATGGGGATAACTCATTTGGATTCCCTATAGCCGATGAGGAGACCCATACAAAAATGAAAAACATTTCACCATCTGTCCTCCCATACTTTTATGGGTTGCGAAGTGAGGATCCTGAAACATTTCTATTTGAGTTTGAAGTCTTGTGCCGAACCTATGACTATATGGAAGACTCTCAAAAACTCAAACTGTTTCCTTCAACATTGAAATGAGTTGCTCTGAAATGGTTCATGGGATTAGTCACCCAATCTATTAGGACTTGGAATGATATGAAACAAACATTTTTGGATAGATACTTGGATTATTGTACGTCCACCAATCATAAGGATGAGGTATTCAAGATGATGCAAAAAAAAAGATGAAAACCTGGAGGATTTACTTGAAAGATTACAATATAATTTAAAGAGAGCAAAAATGAGTAATTTAGATGAGGAAACCTTGAAAGCCCTTCTATTAAAAGCCATTAGAGATGAATGGATAGATATTTTAAACATGATGGGAAAGGGAGATATTTATCAACTTCCACTCCATGACATAGCAGAACTATGTGTCCATCTCTCAAGGGGAAAATCTAAAACTGGAAAAGGGCCTAGATATCCTTCTCTTATTAGAGCAAACAAATCTGCAACTGGATCAGTAAGTAGGGCAGAGATTGGCAATATGCTTGATGAGTTCAAAACTGATATTCTAGGGAGCCTTAGTGAACAACTAGACACCCTTAAAATACAAAACAAGCAGAAAGCAGAAGTCGAAGCCTTAGCCATATTTTGTCCAAAATGTAGAAAGAAACATGCTTTAAGGGAATGTCCCTTGGATGCAAAAGTTGTGGAGACATGTGTGATTTGCTCAGAAAGCCATGAGACCAAGGATTGTCCTTCAATTCCTGGGCTCAAAGTTGTCTTTCAGGAGAAGACCATGGAAAGGGCCACAAAATCAAGGATTTAACAATCCTATGAACTTTCAGCTCCCACAAAATTGGAATTCTTGGCAACAACCTTGGCCTCAATCTCAAAATCCATACCAATCATGGGCACAAGGGATGCAAAATCCTTATGGGAGATTTGCTCAATTTTATCAATATCCTCCATCTTTTCAAAATCAACAAAATCCACAACTTCCAAATCAAAACCCACAGCTTTCATTACCATTTCCACAACAACAACTTTCTCAACAAAATCCAAATTCTCAACTCTTGCTTCCATTTCAACAAAAGACAAATCAACTACCAGCCCAGCCATTGCCAAATCCCAACAAGAAAAATCCTCAGAATGCTTACATGGTAGAAGGACAACAATTTCCTACCTATATGATTGTTCCTCTCAATGATGTACAACTCAGGTCTGGTAGAGTTTTAGAAAAACCTTCTATAGATGTTCAAGAGCAAGATACCTCTGAGGAGGATTCTCTTAAAGCCAATAAAGGTTTTGAAGAAGCATCTCTTCAAAACCCAACCATTCAAAAAGAAAAAGAAAAAGAGTCAACCCCCACAACTCCTATAGTTGAACAACCTGCATCTTCATCCAGACCCCCTTTCCCTGAAAGATTACAAATTGACAAAGGGGTGGAAAAACAAATCTTGTTGCCTAACTATGATTTCCTAAATGAATTAAAGAATGTCTGTATCAAGATTCCCTTGCTACAAGCCATTAGAGATATTCCTATTCTAACAAAAACAATAAAGGAGTTGAGTCTTAAAAGACCAGGAAGGAAACCAAGAGATACAAGAAGAATCCACCTGGTAGGAAAAATTGCAGATATCATGATGGGAAAAATTACCATGCAAAAATATGTAGATCCAGGTAGTCTAATTGTCAAGACACATATAAATGGGATAGAAATTCCAAATAATTTGATTGACTTAGGGGTTGCTATCAACATTATGAGTAGACAGACTATGGAACAACTTAAACTTCCTAATCTTCTCTTTACACCCACTTTACTGCAACTTGTAGATAGATCAATAATCAAACCAGATGGTGTATTAGAAGATATTTCAGTCTCCTTAGATTCTTGGGAATATCCAGTAGATTTCATGATTTTGACTCCCAAGAGTAATTTAGGAGGGAAACCACTCATCTTAGGAAGACCTTGGCTAGCCACAGTTGATGCTTTCATTAGTTGTAGATCTAGGGATATGTACATTTCTAATGGTAGTTCGACAAAGAAATTCAATTTGTATCCTCCAGCAAAAGCAATTACAGAAGTAGGAGACAATGAATGGGTCAATGATGAGGACACTATACACCCTGTCTTTACTATTTCTGAAATTAGTGAGGATAGTCAAATTCTAAACACATTAGAAAATTTTGAGACATCTTCAGAATATGACCCCACACAATTTTAGTTAGATTTTGACATTGACTATTTATCATCAAGACAAATGTCTCTTTACTCTATGGAAGAGTTCGGTAGTTTCGCCATTGATATTTTTCCAGGTAAAACATTGAATATCAACAAAAATTTGGAAAAGTTACAACAGGAAGAACTAACCAAAATATTGTAAAAAAAATCTACTGCATTTGCATGGGAGTATATTGATATGAAAGATATTGATCCTAAGACTTGCATCCATCATATCTATATTGAGGAAAACAGTAGACCAATTAGACAACCTCAAAGAAGGATGAATCCAAATCTTAGGGAGATAGTGAAAGAAGAGCTCCAAAAACTACTCAATGTAAACTTCATTTAACCAATTTCAGATAGCTGATGCGTTTCTCCTTTGGTTATAGTACCTGAAAAGAATGGTAAATGGAGGGCATGCATTGATTACACGGAATTGAATAAAGCAAATTTGAAGGATCACTTTCCTTTGCCCTTTATCGATCAGGTATTAGACACATTAGCAGGCAAAAAGTACTTTTCATTTTTGGATGGTTTTAGTGGTTATTATCAAATTTAGGTAGCACCTGAAGATCAAGATAAGACCACATTTACCTATCCATGGGGAACTTTTGCCTATCAAGTGCTTCCTTTTGGGTTATGTAATGCACCCACAAAATTCCAAAGAGCAGTACTAGGAATTTTTTCTGATCTAATTCATGATTGTGTAGAGGTTTATAAGGATGATTTTACAGTTTATGGTAATTCGTTTGAAGAAGCATTAGAGAATTTGGAAAAGGTACTCATAATATGTAAAGAAACGAACCTTTCATTAAACCATGAAAAATGCTTTATGATGTTCACTGAAGGTATTATTTTGGGACATAACATTTCAGGGGATGGGATCAAAGTTGATAGATCGAAGGTTGAATTCATCTCCAAGTTGCCTATTCCAAATTGTCAAAGAGATGTTAGAAGTTTTTTAGGATTTACTGGATACTATAGAAGATTTATAGAAAACTTCACTAAATTAGCATCTCCACTCTTCAAACTGCTTACAAAAGACTGTGAATTCAAATGGGATCCTGATTGTCAATCAGCCTTCGAAACTTTGAAAACAAGAATATCTAGAGGACCTAATTGGAAACTCCCTTTCCATATTTCTACAGATGCTTCAGATACAGCTCTAGGAGCTGTGTCGGGTCAAAAGTATTTAGTCCCTTATGCCATTTACTATACCAATAAAAATTTGACTCGCACTGAGTTGAACTATATTGTAACTGAAAAGGGGTTTTTAGTTGTTGTTCATGCAATCAATAATTTTAGACATTATATAACATGCTATGAAACTTTTATTCATACTAATCATTCTACAATTAGATATCTAATGAACAAACCTGTTACTAATGGCAGAGTGACAAGATCGATCCTACTTTTGCAGGAATTCAATATTACTGTGTTGGATAGACCAGGGAAACAAAATACAGTATTAGATATCATTTTTGGGATTCAACTGCGTTAAGTAAGTCATTCAAACGTATGACCATTTCCATGAGAGGTAGTCGTAACTGACTAATTTCTCATGAGTTTTGAATAGTTCACTTAGCACTCATTGCATCGGGTGATGCTCACAGGGGTGAAGAAGTGGGATTGAAACTAGTGAAATGTGGAGAACGAATCACATAGCATCAATCATCACTTCCGGGGCTTGCACCCGGTAACCAGGACTTCCCAGGAGGTCACCCATCCCAGAAGTTGATTTCTTGTCTAGGATTCAGAATACTAAAGAAGATTCTCCTGTAGAGGATAAGTTTCCTAATGAATATTTGTTTGCAATAAATACTAAGACCCCTTAGTATGTAGATATTGCTAACTATTTGGTTACAGGGAAACTGCCTCCACATTTATTTCCAAGTGAAAGAAGAAATATTATTCAGGAGAGTTCAAAATATTCATGGATTTCTAACGAATTGTTTAGAACAGGGCCAGATCTTGTGATCAGGAGATGTGTTAGGGAAGATGAAATGCCTGACATCCTCAAGGCATGTCATGATGAACCATGTGGCGGACACTTTGCTGACAAAAGGATAGCTTATAAAATCCTTTCTTTGGGATATTTTTGGCCTTCCCCCTTTAAAGATGCAAAACAATATGTCAAAAGGTGTGACAGCTGCTAAAGAGTAGGGAAACCTACCCTTTCAAATGAAATGCCATTGCAACCACAGGTACTCATCGAACCCTTTGAAAAATGGGTTTTAGATTTCATTGGACCTATTAATCTGCCATCTAAGCAAAAGAAGTATATATTGGTATGTATTGATTATGTCACTAAATGGGTAGAAGCCAAAGCATTAGTTTCTGCTACTGAAAATTTAGTTGTCAATTTTCTTTATGAGGATATTTTTACTCGCTTTGGTGTTCCAAGAGCAATTGTGACAGATCAGGGAAGCCAATTCACATCCAACCTGGTGGAGAAGCTGATGGAAGAATACAAAATCAAGCACAGAAGATCTGCTCCTTACCATCCACAAGAAAATGGTCAAGTGGAGTCTACAAACAAAGTTCTTGAAAGTATCATCACCAAAATTGTTCATCTACATAGAAGAGATTGGGCAGAAAGGCTTCCTGAAGCCTTGTGGGCCTACAGAACTACATGGAGAAATACAACAAGATATTCTCCATATGAACTTGTTTATGGGAAAGAAGTCCTGCTCCCCATTGAGTTCCAAGTCAAAACGTTCAAGATGGCAGTTCAGTTGGGGATGGATCTATCAGAAGCCCAAAAGCATAGAATGGAGCAGTTGAATGAGCTAGATGAGATCAGACAAGAAGCAATCCGAAGAACTGATCTAGTTCAATATCAAAGAGCCAAGTGGCATGAAAAATATATCAAAGAGAGAAAGTTTCAAGAAGGATACTGGGCATTACTATTTGATTCCAAGTTTAAATACTTTTAAGGCAAATTTTAGACTCATTAGCTTGGGCCATATGAGATTGACAAAGTCTTTAGTAATGGAGTGGTAAGAATCAAAGCCATTGATGAATTTCAAACTCCTCTCATTGTGAATGGCCACAGATTAAAGATCTATCATAAGCCACTCTCAAAAGAGGAATTTGTCAAAATGTTTCAAGATAATTCTGCAATAAGGCTGGTGAAGAAGAATCCTTCTTCTCCACAAGCCTAGCCTTTGTTCTTTTCTTTTCAAAAAAAAATAAAATGTCTAAGCCTAAAAACCAATCAGTGATTGGCAGTCTTATACAGAAAACACAGGGTGAAAATCAGGAACTCCTAACACCCTATGTTTTCCAAAAAAAAAATCTCTCTTTCTTTCTCATTTTTTATTCCATTCCATTTCATTTCCATCCCACTCCATCTCATTTCCATTCCACATCACTTCATTTCATTCAACTCCATTTCATTCCATTAATAAAAGTTTTTATGGCCATTTTCATCCATTCATTCATCGTTTATACATCCCATTCAGTTATAAGATTGTTGGGTCAGTTTCTGCAGCTAGAGTCAATTTTCGCAATTGTTCACTGATTCTGCAGCTAGTTGTGTTTCTGCAGCCACCACTTTGTTTTTCAAAAATTTAGAGTCAGATGTTAGTTCAACAATCATGAAATCAAATGCAGGTATGAGGACATATTATGAAGACATGAGGCATTCAAAAGTATCAACGAGGAGCAATTGATTGAAGACTAATAAAAAATGACAAGAATTCCAAGGTATGAGTAAAAATTTATTTCAAATGGCATTCAAACACATTTTTACATAGCTATAAACCATGGCTCCATAATATGAAATGATTGCATTGATAAATCCATAACCATTCCACGATCTCTATACGATTCCCCCACAATCGTTGCATTCATTTTTAAATGGCCTTATAATCAAGCCTCCTGTCTTCACTCGTGTTCGGCTATACTTTGATATTCCACCTGTAATTATGGAACATGGTCAATTTGACTACGGCTTCTCTCAGCTGTAGTAAATCCGCAGCCGTTTCATAAACGTGCTTGCGTCTACTCTACAGCCACCCAATTTTAAATACTGTCGAATGCACTTTACTCCCCCTACTATTCTATTAACCTCACGGTTGCATTTCCACCGTGCTCCCATAAGCCTTCACCCCATTTTGTTCTATGTTCCCCTTCATTCCGTGTACCTATTCTCTGATATCCTCTTACAGTCACTGGTCTCCCTCATAAACCCTGTTCATTTCCGCTAATTCAGTCGTCTTACCTCTGCTAAACCCTCCTCACGCAGACGAGTTTTAAAGAACAGAAGGAAGGATGGTTCGTTTGTTGAGGGAAGAACCAGAGGGACCCAAATTTATGGAAGGATACCCGCAAGTGAAGGACATACTGAAAAAGGACAAATGGCTTCGGTTTATTCAAAAATTCAAAGGCTACCATAAGGAGGTTACAAAGGCTTTTGCAAGGTCTTTTGACAAACTGGAGGTGGAAATTGGGGACCTCAAATTTCCAGTGACTGAAGCATCCATAGCAGCTGCTATAGAACTCCCTCAAGAAAGTGAACGCTGGTTCAAGAACAAGAGCATTGGTGAGGAAGCTTGGAGAGTGATCCTACATAACCCAGGTATGGATGTCAACATTTTCAAAAAGGGAATTCTTGCGCATGCTTTAAAAGAAGAGGGGGCTAGTTTACTGTTGCTTATTCAAAAGTTTATCACCTGTGAGGAACGTTTTGGAGAAATGTACATGTATCATACACGACTGTTGATGAACTTTTTAGAGAACCAGACCCTCAATCTGCCATTCTTTTTACTAAACAGTTTGAAAAAGATGTCCGTGACCATCCAAAATCATCTGAGGGACATAGAACCACATTTGTATCACCATGGTCTCATGAAAATATTGATAGAAAAACAATTAAAAGAGAAAAAGGACACTTGGGAGAAATTTTTAATTAGAAATTTCTTTGAAGAACCCCAAGAAACCCCTGAAAGCAGTACATAAAAAAGAAGTAGAAGAAAGAGAACTGGTGATAAAACTCAAAGCACTCCTACTAACACAATTGAAGGAACTAGTAGAGAAGAAAGATTGTCTAAAAGGAAGAAGGAAAAGACCGAGGGTAAAAAGCCAACAAAATCAAAAGAGAAAAGAAGCATTGAGCCTGTGTATCAAACCCCTTCCTCAGAAGAATACCATCAAGTACTGTCTAAGAGACTAGTTCACTTTCAAGAACGATCAGCTATGGCCAAAAAGAAAGCAAAAGAAAAACATAAGGAAGAAGACATCGGTCCACATCATGTAATAAGAAGCAGCGGGCTTTAGGAAAAATGGAGAAAAGCACAAACGAAAGGACCCCATTTTATTGATTTGGGAGGAGGAACACCTGAACAAACTCCAGCTAGCCGTAGTCCACCTCATTCTCAACCAAACTTTGAAACTAGCCCTCAAGATGTTGACATGAGTCCCTTTTGGCCAGATTTTGAAGTCAATTCTCCTCCACAGCATTTTGGGGACAACGCAAGGAAAACAACACCCGAAATAGATCCAAGGCAGCAAGAGGTGTATGATTACATAGAATCCTTAGAAATAACAGCCACGGGTCCCAGCACTTCATCCACTCAACCTCACACGGCACAACAAGCTCTAGTCCAATCGTTGAAACAAGAAGTCTTTGAGTTGGAGGTTTTAAATAGACATATTAAAATTGAAAATGAAGCACTAAAATAGCATAGAAAACTGAACAAGATCATCCATGATAATGCCATGCTACATCTTAGGCTTTGGCAGAAAAAGAACAAGAAATTGAAGAAAAAGTGCAAGAAGATAAGTAGAGCACTGATCAATCTTAAATTCAGATGCTTGATGAAGAAGCCCGGGATGTTAGCAGCACCAAGAAAGAGAGGAAGAGGGTTGGATGTACTGGAAAAAGCTTCATAACATATGATTTGAAGGGGGGATAGTCAAAATTTTGGTTGCATGAGGACATGCAACACCTTCATAGTGGGGGTATGTTGAGCCCCAAACTTGCATCTTTCCTACACCTTTTTCTAGCTTATTTCCATTCATCTGAACCTCCTAAGCCATCAATATCATTGCATATTAGTTATAAAAGAGCATTTAAAGTGGTTTCTTGACTATGTCTTCGTGTTGCTGTTTGAACTAGATTTTTTCTTATGAGCTGCGAAATCTTGTCACTTTTCGCAACCAGCTCAACTTTTCGCAACCATTTTGTTAAAGTCTATATTGCAGGTGTGTTCAGATGAATCGAGCCACATGGGCAAGTTGAAAACGACGTGTACATGGACCAAGTCCTATTGGCTCAGTCGAATTCATCAAAAGAGGCCATAGTCAAAGGTAGTCAAGCGGTGGTCAACCTAAGAGTCCTACGGTGACAGAACTCGATTTCTCACCACGTGAAGACTTCCGTGGCCGTTCCTAAATCTCAGAGGACATACCAACACCTGTGGACTGCTCCATAAGCTGAATCCAACAGCCACCCTCCAAAGATTTAATCTTCATGACAGCCATAATGCTAGATTTTTGGACGTGGTTGTTCACATGTCTCTTATCAGCGCAGATTGTAGGAAAGTAATTATGTCATCCTCTGTTATAAATAATGTGTTCTCATATGCATATTAGTTAGCTTTTGTATTGTAATTTTCACTGTTAACGATCCCACTGTGCCGTGACTTTGTTTCTGTGTTATGACTACATTTTGAATACATGAGAAGACTTTGTTTATAAGCTTAATTCGTGGTTGATAGCTATTGCCTGAGAACTGTGCAGAGGGCCCCTGCACATGCCAAGGTTTTTTTATTGCTGTATAGTTTCATGCTTTATTTCCTTACGTTCATTATGCCATAGTTATTCACGTGTATATATTGCATCTCTTATGGTATTAACATTTTGCTTCTGTCCATAATTTTTCATGCTTTATACTGTTGTTAACTGATCAGTGTCTTTGTTCCAGATTACAGTAGGCAGCTTGAGCATTTGCGCATAGTTTTACAATGACTAATGACATGGAATCAGTCTTGTCCTTCTGCTGATTTATTTTTCTTAGTTTTTAATTCCAGCACTGTCTTGTTTATTTCAGTTTTGTACATTTTCTTTATTAGTTAGATTAGATATTAAATTACTCATGTCATTATCAGTTACCTCCGAAATCCATAGCAATACTAATGGTGAGGGATTGAAGGATGAGTGTGTAGTTTGATATTAATTTATTTTTCTGCAAGTTAGATATTAAATTGCTCATGTCATTATCAGTTACCTCCAAAAGCCATAGCGAGACTAATGGTGAGGGATTGAAGTATGAGTGTGTAATTTGATATTAGTTTATTTTCCTGCAAATTAGATATCAAATTTCTCAAGTTGTTTATGATTACCTCCGAAAGCCATAGCGAGACTAATGGTGAGGGGTCAGAATATGAGTTGATGTAATTTGATTTTAGATTTACTTTGCTTGCAATTCTTGGATTTCTTTGAGAATAGTTTCTTTTGTATTTAGACAGCAACAAGGATAATGGGTTTCATGATCAATAGTTCACAGTTTGTTTGACTAGTATAGTGACACATTTTCATTTTCTTTTAGGAATTAGTTTTGTCATTGCATGTTTTAAACCCCTTTTGAAGTTTGAAGTTTGGGAAATCATTATAAAGGACATCATTGCCTTGAACATTTATATCCATACTTATCTTTTATAATTTCCCTCTCACATTAGGAAGCCAACCAAGATAAAAACCCCCAAAGAAAATAAAAAACCAAAAACAACAAATAGTAAGAGATAGTTTATCTTGCACATATACTGCGCCGCACTCGTCAGCTTATGAATCCTGGATTGACAATTAAATGCAACAATTTAGGACACACTAAATTGACCAAACAAGAGTCTAACTCAAGAAGAGCAGGATGGGAAAGGGATGAATCCAAGTCAATCTATTTACCAACTGGGAGAGGGTTAGAAGAAAGCATCTGATAACCAACAGGAAGTTGTGGTTGAGAAGCTGCAAGCTTTTCCAAAAGTTTGGAAGCTTTATCCATAAGAGGACAAAGGTGAAGAAGATGCATCCCTTCATATAACCTAGAGGGGAATCTAATCTTTCCCTTCTTCTTACCATCATTAGTTGTAGGTGTAACATCGACATGATCTCTGGAGGTCAACAGGGATGGTCAATTCAGGTCTTGAGACCATACCTCTAAGACTCTTGGAATGCCTGGACAGTCTCAAAGGAGATGGTCACCCTTACATAGCCTACAAGGGAATTTTACCTTCTGCAAAGGATTGGAAGGTTTCTCGACAAGAGGCACATTTGGAGTAATAGTTGCACTGTTGGCCTCTCTTTTATCTGACTTCTTCTTATTCGTCTTCTTCTTCTTCTTCCTAGTCTCTTGGTTACTAGATTTCAAACTTTCACTAGGTGAAGTAGAAGAGGAAGAGGAAGAAACAGGGGAAGAAGGGGAGAGGTCAACCTTAGAATCATCGTGATGTGATTCAAATGAAGGTGATGTTTGGATAGGAGTTAGGACACTTGAGACCACCGAGGTCAAAAATAACCAGACAGGTAAACCAATGGTTAACAGAGGGAGGGACAACGTCGCCATATAAAGAGCACCAGTGTTTCCAAAAGAAGGAAAAGGACCAAGATTCCCATCCAAGGGGAACCCTTGACTGGTAGACTTTGGGAATGTTTCCATTGGAATCTACTCTTAAAGAAACACTAAGGAAGATAACTTTAACCAGGAATATTTCGTGGGCAGTTAATTTTAAGACACTGAAACAAAACTTTGCCTTTTCATATTTTTAGAGTTGAGAAAATGATGAAAGGTGACTCTATCACTTTCGGTTTGAAATGAGCTTGAAAGGACAAGCGCTCAATGAATTTTTCAAATTTAAAGAGTTAGTAAAGATCAAAAATGATTGCTCAAGGTACTCTAGCCATAAAGGATTACCAAGTAACCATGAATTGTAAAATACCTCCTGGCAAACTGAGAAGTAGGGGCATGCAATCTCCCTGAATCTTGTGTTCCTTGTATCACATTTACAAGGCGGTGGACTCAGCTTCCTATGGATAAAAGATTGCAACCTAGTGGGTTCTCCCTTTATATACACAATGGTATGGGGAGTACAAGTCCGTACTAGCATTGTCTAGTGCCAAAGCGAATGACAACTGCTAGGTTTAAAGACGTCAGAACACATCTCTAGCCTAGACCTCTAAATGTGAGCATTAAGATTCAACGTTTCCTTAGGTGAATTCAATAGATTTTAATGGCTGATCTTGAATTAGATTTAAACTACAAGGCTCTACCGCAGTCATCTGGAAAAACTCCTACATGCAGCTATATGAGAAAAGAGATCTTTTTTCAATGAAGGTTAACACTAATTGATGGATAGAGAGCACACAATAAATGCAACAATCAAAGAATGAAAACTTTCAATAATACATGTCCTAAATGTAGTTAATCGCCCTTTAACAACAAAAGAAGCTTCATTTATTTCCATGTCTATGATGATGCAATTGTAGCTTCTCAATGACGCTACTAATGCAATATTTTTGCTTAAGTAAACTAGAATGATGTTCTTCTTCTCATAAAATGAAAAATGAATCTTTCACATAAAGCACTTTAATGAATATTTTCACAATTATGAACAAACAAGCATCAATAAAATCTAAAGCATGATAAATGAAACTAAAAACAATGTCTTCTCTGAATCAAACCAACCAAACACATAAATGCTTCAATCGACAAACCAAGCAATGTAATCTATGTTTGGAAAGAGAAAAGAGACACTCAAAATAAGAGAACAAATGAGACTCTTTCACTCATTTAATTGATAATGAAGCAATGAAGATGGGGGTCTGAAGAAGGGAGTCTAAGGATCAAGACACACTCGCACTAGAATGGAAGAAATTCATATTTTTTTCTTAACTCAGAGACTAGAGTGACTCCCTAACTGACAACTAGCGTTGATAGGCATGACCAGCACGACTGACTAGTACTACAACTAGTGCTGATAGCCTAATCGGTGCAACCACCTAATTGACAACTAGCGCTAATCAAGGGTTCAAAAAAAAAAAAAAAAAATTCACATAGGGCCAGACTTAACACATCAGAGGGTGGGCTAAACCAAGCAAGCACACAAACCAAGCTAAATGGAGCTTTCTAGTTAGGGAGAATGTAGTCTAAACAAGCTAAAAGGCAAAAATCAATAGAGCAAGACACACTGGCCAAGATTTGGGGTGAACCCTAATCTTCAATTACAGGCATCAGTGTGACTGCCTAACTGACAACAAGTGCCAGAGGGAGGTCGATGCAACTATTTCTCAGCATATCACGCTGATTGGCGTGAATGTCAACGAATTAAGCACACTGAGCGAGGGAGCCAAGAAAAAAGTTAAAGCTCGGATCTGATCTGCAACTATGAATTTCAACCTTAGACCAATAAGAAAAGGAAAAGAAACATAACCAAAGGGAAAAAGTGGAACTATAAAAGTTCACACAAAGTCACAAAATCTCAAACAAGACAAACAGAAGGATTGGCTCCCAATGGAGTCACCAATTTGTGGTGAAGTAAAATTATGAGTGTGGACACAAACAATTCCTCTATCTCGATAATGGGTCTAGCCACAACTGATACATTCTATGGAATATTTCCTTAGGTTGGAACCAATTAAGAGGGCCTACCTCTTAGCATGCTTATCTTGTTTGATGATGTACTTCCTTGCTCGCTCCAGCTATCTCTTATTTCCTTCTTCAAACACCTGAAACAAGCAAACAACAACTGTGATAATAGACAAATTATAATTCAACCTACTTAACAAGTCAAGAAAAATTAGTCCATGAACATGTAAAATGACACATCATGTAGGAAATCAGTTGATAGTTACATATATATTGAATCAATAAGAGATCACAACCATTGTCTTGATGTTTCTGTTCTCCTCCGACAAAACCAGGTTCCCACACACTTCTGCTAGCATTCCATGATGGCCTCAGCAATAATAGTTTTAAGGCTCTTCCCTTTAGGCTTCACACTAAACCAAATTCACACTTCTCCCTCACACAACTAGAGAGCTACAACTATGAATAGCTTGTTGTTTACTCCAAACTTAATTAGCACTAGCACACCAATATTAACCCTCCAACGCTAACACTAGCTTGCCCTTGGGGAAAAGGGAGGTTTATATAACATGAATGTATGGGAGATGGATCCTCTTGTCATGGAAGAAAGTCTTATCTCTTGAAGTAGTTCCATCATTATAGGGGAAAGGAGCCCAAACTGACATCCTTGGTCCCATCCGGCCAAACCATTTACCAGACTTCTATTATGAAGCTTCTAGAACTGGAAGCTTTGGATCTTTATTTAAAAAACTTTCCATAAGAGGACCAACATGACTGGAACAAAGCTCAGTCGCTCCAATTGGCACTAGGGACAGTGTTAATCCCTGCATATCGGTGCAAGGAGGACAAGGGCCATTAGTGTCAGTCTTGTAAACTGGGGAAAACAGAAGATTTTGGGGAAATGGTGCAAAAGGGAATTGTTCTACTCATGAAGAGCGACACAATGAGAGTGTCTTCATGAAGGGAAAGAATGTAGGGTTCACTGTAAAGGTCCTCCAGGATCAAGGAATAGGGATTACAGGGATAGTGACAAAATGTTGTGTAACAAGAGCGCATATATGAATAAGAGTCAAAGGGGCTTAGCCCCTTGTTTTATGTAAAGTTTTGAGCTAGTTTTGAGATTCACCCATGGTTTGCGAACCATGGCATTGTCTGAAAAGTCTATAAATAGTGAGTCTTAGCGAAGGAGAAGTATATAGAGACTTAAACAGAGGAGAACAAGATGAAGAAAAGATAGAGATTTGCGTTTGGGACAGGAGCTAGGGTAGGAAGGCTCTACTTCATGCGCTTAGATAGGGAAAGAAAGGCTCCATAGCTGAGTGAGCATAGGCCTAGGTAGAGTCTGTGGCTGAGTGCACAGACACCTACAGTTGTGTGCGCAGGGTAGTTTGAGTCTGTAACCTTGAATTGAATATCAATAAAGACAGTTTTTTCCCGAAGAATTCTTGAGTATTTTGTTTATCTCTGTTAATGTTATATACTGCTGATAAATGATATGTTTATGAAATATTGATTGAATGTTATGTGATTCTCTTGAATAAGTCTTAATTACATATGCAATGCTTTTTTTAAATACTTTCACAAAGACTCTAGTGATTTCTCTTATGTTTGCTAATGACTTAAGTAAATCTACGTGAACACTAATTTAGAACTACTCTCTGATGCACATAAGTAAGCAAATTCACTGTTAGAGGTATATAAGGACTGATCATAGACCTTCGTGAAGATCTAAAAATTGCTTTAACAGGGTTGCAACAACATGCCATAAGAGTTTATCGATCTGCACAAAGGCAGATTTAAAGCACTGGAAGACATCACACTAGTCTCTGGATGCAGAAACTTGACTCTTGCATCCCCCCATACTACTTTGGGTGAGACTAAAACCTATGCTACATGGGTTGTTTCCAAAAGGTCCAGTAGTGTAGGGTTTTTTTGGTTGGCGCAGCTAACATTGAACCTAGATCAAGACCCCCTAAGCCAACAAATGGTTACCTTGTCGAGACAGGGATTTGCTTGAAAGAGATGTGTGATGTCACATCATTGGAATCTGACCAAGAAATAAATTGAAAAGTGGTTGGATCGGAAGATTCACAAGTTCGAGGTGCAAGAAAACAGGAATCTGCACCTGTCGAAGGAAGAGTGGTTTAACCGGTATCTGTATACAGAAATACATGAGATTTCTTCTGCACTTTCCCCAATGAACTGTATGAGTGGTCAGCTAAATTAATAGATAGTCAAGGAAGGTGAAAACTCGATAGTCCAATAGTGTGTACTCCAGAATTAGTGTGACGATTATAAGCTTCTAGAAACAAGATCGCATAGGTTGTCGATCATTGGCTCGATCACATTCTGGGAGGATTTGTTACAGAATTCATAGTCAATACCACAGTCATCTATAGCAAAGCGAAGAAGCGATTTTTCAAAGAACTACGAGGTAAGTATTTAAGATCATTGATTACCTCGATTAAAATGTTGTTATGTGAAAAATAGGTGATGCAATTAACTTGATGTTCGAAGCTATGCGAAGTGAATGGTTCTATAGAAATTGTGAAGGAATAGTCCATTGATTGGACCTCCTACAAGTGACGAAGAAGGGGTGGGGTAGCCTACGCCTCGAAGAAATGTTTAACTAATCACTCAGGGGATTCCTCAAGAAAATCATCTGTCCACTCCACCTCCACCCCCACCTCCACCGCATACACCTTCACCCACACCTCCACATCTACCACCACCATTCAACATGGCGAATGCGATGAAGATGTCGATCTTTAAGGGTATAGGAAGTGAAGATGCATAGCAGTTTTGGTTTTTGTGAATTTTGTATGGACAATGTAATAGATTATTGATGACAATATAAAGAAGGTACAGCTAGTTACCGCTTTACAAGATCGTGCGCTAACTTGGTACATTTAGTATTGTTCTGATAATCCTCTTGCAACGCTAGCAGAGAGTAAGGTGGCTCTAAGAAAAGAGTTTAATAAGCCTAAGTCTGACTCACAATCATTAATTGGATTTAAAGAAATCGTGATGAGGGTCAATGGGACGCCCTGGGAATTTGATCAAAGGTTGAAGTGTCAAATCAGAGAAGTTAACATGTAGATCACAAATTCCCAGCATCGTTAATGGTTTATAGCGTCGCTCTTGCCCCACTTGAAAATTTCTCTATCACAATAGAAGATAGAAACTCAGGCAGAAGCCTTGGAAATCGTGATGAGGTTGCATGCATCACCTATTCAAAATACAAACCTAGAAGTACAACAGATCCACTTGGCTAGCTTACACCTGGAATTACATATTTCGAAGAAAGACAAGGAGACTAAACCAAAAGTGCGAGCGGTAGTCTAGTGTTTGAAGTGCAAGAACCATGGGCACGATAAAGACCATTGTTCAATGTATGTGAATTACATTACAAGAGTGGGGGTGATTCCCCTAAATCTAAAAGCCCCAACAGGGCCCAGTGTGGGGGCTGGGCTATGGTGTGCTATTTGTCAAGTTACTAGAAAACATGTGACAGATAATTGCAATTTACTCCAAAAGTTTGTCTAGACACCCCAGTAGTTGTTCTGTAATTTCTGCAAATCTGTGGGCCATGATGAGCGCCACTGTCGAAGCTATGAGTTGATGATGGAAAGGACACCTACATATCGAATGAGAGTAGAAAATCAGCATCCATAGCAGGGCACTGGAGGAGCACGCAGAGGTTATCAGGGCTGAGAACAGGGTCGAGGAGGAGGAGGACCTAGTAGAGGTCGCAGTCAAATTATCTTCTACAACTATGAATAGCCAGGGCACGAGAGTGCTAGAATCCTACACACCCATCATTTCAATAATACAGATAGTTCGACTATAATATAAAGGAATTCCTAGTGCTAATAGCTAAAATGCAAGAGACGAAAACACAGCCTCAGCAACCTACGCAGAATATACAAATGGTGAGGGATGAGCCCTGCGAAGAAGACCAAAGTGTTAACATTGTGCTAAGAAGTGGAATGATGACTGGCGTTGATAAGGGTAAACAGCTTGAAGAAGAAGGATGGGTCGCAAAGCACCAGAGAAAGAAGTCAGTTTTGATCTGGATCGTGCTAAGGAAATGTTTATGGAAGCCAAGAAAAGCTTCATTGAGGCCTCCACCTGAGGAAGCCAAGACAAGACGCAAGATATTAGCGTGCCTGCAAAGGTTGATCCCTTTGTACTCGCTACGTTTTTGGAGACCTGCATAAAACTGTTGTGCGATAGCAACGATATGGAGGACCTACAGGAATTAATAAATAAATGTGCCAGCACGGAGAATGTCCTTGATGGAAACTGGGTCGTCAGAAAAATTGGTAAACATAAGGCACAAACAGGGCGCGAGATGAGGCTCACTGGATAGATTAGGGTGATTATGAGATGGACCAAGTCATTTTGGATGTAGGGTCTGATGCAAATGTATTATTGAAACATACATGGGAAAGGATGGAGAGAATTGCATTGCAATGGTCTCCGATTCAGCTTAGAATGGCGAACCAACAGAAAATGATCCCCATGGGATGAATATATGGAGTAACAGTTGATATAGAAGGTGCGAGCGCGATGGCCGACTTTGAGGTTATAAAAATATTCGATGACAGTAATCCCTACCCCGTTCTCTTGGGAATTGACCCGTCTATTAATATGAATGGAGTCATCAATTTTAAGAAGAGGACAATGTCCTTTGAAAGGAAGTCGCTTCGGGTTATAGTACCATTGGACCCTGCAAAAGGGGTTCAATATACTAAACCAGTCTACGATTATGACGAAAGTGACGATGAATTAGATTAGATTTACAAGATAACAGTGCAAGATTAGGACTGGATCAATCCAACGGCAGATGGGCGTATTGCATAGGACCAGGAGAGTTCCTACACCTCTGATTCAGACAAAGAGTTGAAGCATTGGGAGAATCGCTTGCATGAAGTGTCTACATTATGATGCAATATGATGATGAAGTCCTTGTTTCATCAGAGGTAAGGAAATTACCCTATTATGATGGTTTCACTAACGTAGATAAGTTTTTGGACGAATTTGAGTGCGAAGTCCCTGAGGATCACCTCTTCCACGCACTAGAGTTGACATTGCATGTTATTCCTGCATGATGGTGGGGAACGCATAAGGATAGTTTTGTTGGATGGCGAGACTACCAGAGAATGATGAGGTTATAGTTTGGGTGTGTTAACAGCAGAATGACTGAGAAAAATAATGGAAGGGATGATCTGTGTGATCACTTAGTGAAATGGACTAAAGCATGGGGAATGAAACTGCAACCAAAATGGGTACACATATTTTTCCATACTTTGGATACAATTCCCTTGAACTAGTATATGGAAACGGAGCTCCACCATGGCACCGTGAAATGGCATATATTGATGGAAGGGTTCTTATTGACCTTTAGCTTTGAATATGGCTTCTTAAGCATTGATGAAGCACTATAAGAGATTAAGGTTGTTATCTTCAAAACGCCGAAGCAACCTATGGAATGGATCCAACCAGACTGGAGCACACAGCTGCGCCATGTGTTGGAATGCTATAATGTAATCGTTTAAGAGGAAGATGAAGATTTGAGAAACATTCATATTCCAAATGCAGAAGAGCATTACGAAGTAGAAGGCCCACAAATAGAAAACCTGGACATCTCCGCACCTTTGAAGACAAAGCAAGTAAACATTAGCACTGAAAAAGAACTCAAGTTTATGAAAGTTGGAGATTATTGGGATGATGCTATAGTGGATAAAGTTGTTGAGTTACTCTGCGAATACTAGGATCTCTTCCCCGCTAAGTTTTTGGATTTAAAGGGCATAGTTATGATTTGGGTGTTATGAAGATCACTCTGTAGCTGGATGCAAAGCCTATTAAACAGAGGTCGTATTGAGGCAGGCATCATAGAAATTGTTGAAGAATCTGATTGGGTGAGCCCAATGGTGGTTCAGGAGAAGAAACAAAAGGGTGAAATAAGGATTTGCATAGATCTGCAGAAGCTTAATGATGCATGTGTTCATGACCCATTTCCGACGTCGTTTATAGACGAAGTGTTTGACAATGTTGGAGGTCAGGAGGCATATTCCTTTACTAACAAGTTTTCTGGGTATCATCAGATTAAGATCATGCCTGAGGATATGAACAAAATGACCTTCGCAACAAAGTGGGGTTGTTTTCAGTACACTGTGATGCCATTTGGACTCATGAATGCACCTACGATATTTTACCACGTAGTCAAAGCAGAGTTCAAAGAGTCCATTCATAAGTTTATGGAAGTCTACTTTAATGACTAGACGATGTGTGGATTAGTAAAGTGTCATGTAGAAAGTATGTGCCTAATGTTGAATACATGTCACATATACCAAATCATGTTGAATTTGCAGAAATGCATATTCTATGTTCCTTTTAAGATCTTTCTGGGTCACTTTGTGTGCAAGCAAGGAATGGTGGACCCTACAAGATTGTGGTAATTGTGAATTTGGAGGCCCCTAGGAACGTTAAGCAGATGTGCGCGACGTTGGGACATACGGGGTACTATAGAAAATTTACCAAAGCTTACGCTCAAATTACTACGCCCACAGAGAAACTGCTAAAGAAGGATGCAACATTTTGTTGGGATGAAGAATGTCAGCACAGCTTAGATGTGTTGAAAGAAAATATGGTCACTGCATCAATCTTGATATTCCCTGATTGGAAAAAGGATTTTCATGTGCATGTGTATTCTTCTTGCATTGTGTTCGATGCAGTGCTAATGCATGTCGGTGAAGGAGAAATGGACCATCATATAGCCTTTGCAAGTAGGAAGTTATCCAAGGCCGAGAAAAAAATATTCAACAACTGAGCGCAAAGGATTGGCCATGGTGTACGCGCTACAGAGATTCAGGCATTATTTGTTAGGAGGGAATTTCAAGATCTACCCAGGTCATTATGCCTTGAAATACTTGGTCAACAAGCCTATGTTGGCAGGGAAGATCTGCATATTATTTCAGGAGTTTGACTTTGAATTCATTGTGAAGCTAGAAGGTTAAATGTTGGACCTGACCATCTGTCGCGGATCGAAATAGGAGAGGAGCCTAATAATTTGGAGGAAGGGTTGCTAAATGAGCAACTCTTTCCAGTGTGTGTAGCAGATGATCATTTTGCATATATTATGTACTTCTTGAATATGTGGATGGCACCAGAAGTCTATACAAGCCAACAGAAGAAGGAATTAGTAGTGCACGTGGCCCATTTTTCATTCATTGCGAGACATTTATATAAGATGGGTGCAAATGAAATATTTTGAAGATATGTGTTGGACTTTGAGTGGGATAGAATTCTCGTTGAAGCTCATGGGGGAGCTGCGAGAGGCCATTATGCAGGAAAGGCAACTGTGTAGAAGATATTGCACGTAGGTCTATGGTGGCCTACATTGCACAAGGATTCCAAGGCGTATTGTAAGGCATGTGATGCATGTCAAAGAACTAGCAGATCATCGCGAAGAGATGAGTTACCACTACATCCTCAACTATCTTTGCAGAGCTTTGAGAAATGGTCGATAAATTTGTTGGGGTAATTCAGCACCCTGGAAAGAAAATGGGTGCACGATATATAATCACTGCGACAGAATATCTCACCAGATGGGTGGAAGCACAGTCGGTTAAATATTATATGGAAGACATGGCAGCAAAATTCTTGTTTGACTACATCTTAAACAGATTTGGTTGCCCGAAAGTATTGATGAGTGACAGGGGTACACACTTTCTGAATGAAACAATCAGTGCATTGACTAAAGAGTTTTAGGTCTACCATCAGAACAATATGCCATACCACCCGCAGGCAAACGAAACTATCGAAGATTTTAACAAAATTTTGGAGAACACACTAACAAATATCTGTAACGCACAACAAAATGACTGGGATGTGCGCATACCTACAATACTATGGGCTTACAGGACTACTTGTAAGAATTTGAAAAGGAAAACATCGTTCATATTAGTAAATGGGGTCGAAGCCATAATTTCGATGGAGTACAATGTGCCTAGTCCACGCATAGCAGCTCTGAAGGGTATGGCGGATCACGAGGCCTTGGAGGAATGACTCGTGCAACTGATCGAGCTCGAACAAGATCAATTTTTGGCAGGGTTCCCTTCAATAAGTGCAGAAGGAATGCGTAAAAGCATGGCATGATCACCACATCAAGCTTCGCACGTTCAAGGTAAATGATCTTGTCCTATTATGTGATAGCAAATTCTCTAAATTTTTGGTTCAATTCCAGATGCATTGGTTAGGGCCATATATTGTCAAAGAGATTATAGATGGAGGCGCAGTTCAACTCGCGAAGTTGAATGGGGAACTCTTCCCGGGAAAAGTGAATGGGAGCAGCTTGAAGTCGTATAAAGGGGATCTTACATAATGACTATATGACAACAGGATAGTCTTAGTGCTCCAGGCAGTTGCAAGGGAGTGCGGGACTATAAACTACACTACCCAGCCGAAAGGACAACGCAGCGAGCAGGCTGCACGAAGACTGATGGAGATGCAACTTAGGAAGCTGCACTCAAGAAGTTGTTTCATGGGGGAAGGTACCCCATAGCACAGTAGGAAAGTGATCGTTGGAGTTATTGTTCATGACTTGAGGGCCAAAAGACAGTTAAGTGGAGCGGGCTGGCGGCATTAAGGAAAAAATATTTGAAGATATGTCACCAAAACATCATTTATTATCATAAATTGGGGGGAATGATTGGATTTGAATTAAAAAACCCCTATAAATTACACGTGTCGGTCCAACAAAGAACACTTTGTGCTCTCATATTTGTTGTTGCATTTCGTTGTCTATTGCCTATGAGCCGAGCGTTTTGGGAAGAATTCTTGTCACGCGCAAACATTTCTTCCAAATCCTACGAGTTGTTTATGGAGAGAATGACTGCCACCAACCCTGCTGAATCCCAAAGTTCGGAAGCAGTTATGTCCGACGCACCAGGACCAGAAGTGTCAAGTGTAGAGACTACGCCTACGGTGCCGACGGCGCCAATGTTGCCCAAGACGAAACAGACCATGACAAAAGACAAACAACTTGTAATGAAAGAGAAGAAACCCACAACAAAGGAAAAGCAAAAAAAGTCAGTGTGATGTGTGCATCCCCAATGAAGCATACCAAAATACAGGCCAAGCAAAAGAAAGATAAGAAGCCAGAGAGGATAGTGGACCTAGACGGCGGAAGAATTCCAAGGAACAGAGGATATTGATCCTGAAGTGGTGGAACCCATAACAAGGCTACCTAAGTATATCCCTCCATGGAAGGGAAAATTAAAGGTCACAAAGGACCCGAGTTCTGAAAAGTTTACAATATCCACGCCCCTACTACCTGAGCAAGTCCCTTTTGAAGGCCCTCGGCTCGCAAGGATCCCGTTATTAAAAATGGAGGATTGGGACCTAGTAGACCACACTAAGTTTCCACACTTGGAGACGGAAAAATATATGCAAAGGGTCTATTATGAAGAAACATGTTTTATAGCATTGGAAACAGAGGAATGGGTCTGCGGTGTCAAGCAATCAGGGTTGCTCAATTTTCTATGGGTACCACATTATCACCGCACTGCCATTAATACGATATGTGTGCACCAGCTCCTCACACTAGTGCATGATAGGTGTTTATGGCAATGAGGGCCTATACCCATTACAAACATGCTAATTCACAAGATCACACAGCTGCCTTATAAAGGCTCAAACCCAGCTAAGAAGTTTGGTGGAAAGACTGGGGAGAAAGATCTTGCAAAGAGGACGAAGACAAATTACAACCTCCTCAAAAAGTTGCGACGATATTCCAATATTTCCATAACATACCAAGCAGTTCAATTCACTGCCTATATTTTAGCAAGGAAGGTGATGAGAAAATGTTGTGCGGATGAAGTTCCGACGCCAGTGGTTTCCCTTGCTACACAGTGTGCGAAAGACATACAATTTAATTGTGTAAGATACCTCTGTCAGGAGTTCCTAGCAAACTATCGCGAAGCCGAGGACGAAACCAAGTCTTTCCACTATGCTTGGTTGTTGCTATCAATTGTCCTCATTGCATGGAAATTGCTGGAGGATAGCCAATTTCGTCTGCTTGAAGAAGGATTGCCGAAGGCAATGCAATTCACTTCCTTATGGTCTACAGAAGATGTCGTGTGAATTGCACAGACGAAGATATTTTGGGTTCTTATGGAAATGGATCTTTGTATGCAATCAATAGGCATCCGAGGTTGTCCCCAACCTTGTTCATGCAGCTATCAGCCTATGTGGCATTCAAGGTTGACTTCCACAGAGTCTATATCTAAGTGCGGAAGGATCCAAAGAAGAAATGGCACCAGTTGTTCTATTTGGTGTCGGAAATGGATGTGTAGGATGTTGTAGCATCATGGCCCGCAGAGTGGCGCACCCCGTCAGAAGTAGGTGTTGGAACAAGCATGGGCATGGGATGTTCTGTTGTATAAAAAAGAAAGGAGGCCACTAAACAAGCTATGCATACCCTCACAAAACAGCACAAGAAGGAAGTTGCAGAAAAGGATCGCATTGAGTAGGAATGCGTTGTTGCAGAGCAAGTAGAAAAAGAACAATGCGAGTCCCAGAAAGGTTATAAGTCACCTTCGCCAGAGACAGAGGAAAAAGAGATTTCAAGACAAGGCAGTAGAGGAGACGAGGGGCAGAGCACCCCATTCATTTGAAAAGACATGGCACGGACCAGTAAGGAGGAACGCGTAAGAAGCAAAAATCCGATAGAACACGGGTTGATCCCATGGTATTAACAAAGGATGATCTTGTTGAGATCAACGATAAAATTCGAGACGCCACCATAGAAGTGTTGCACTAGTTCGAGCAGCAATACATTCAAACACTTGGGGGAATCAAGAAGGATCTACATGAATTGTAGCTCCAGGCAACCAGAATCCAAGAAGATGTCGGGAAAGTGAGCGGTGCACAAGGCAATTTGCCACAAGGAAAAAGTACAGTTGCAAAGATGGCCTGGCCGCAGGATGTGAGAGTCTTCCCCTTGCCTGAAGGTTTAGTCTACCCCGACACAGATGAACAGTGTGCCTTGCTTTACAAAGACACAAATATGGGACTAAACCTTTCCGCGTTGTCACTTGAATCTTTACATGCATTACTTCAGGGAGTCGTGGAAGAACTCAGGATTAGAGAACATCGAGCACTCATTATTTTCAGTGAGTTTAAAGTCAACAATCAACAATTGTTCATTGAAAAGACGCCAGCTCTGAAGGAAAAGGAGGCACTTCAGGCACATAGTTCACGACTGGTGTCAGCAGTAGCAGAGGCATGCAAAACAGTGTCTGAGATTCACATCCTGGAGGACGCACAGCCAGAAGCCAAAATCAAAAAACTCGTCGTTGGTGTGCAGGAGGCTAAAGCAGAAGTTGGACGAGTCACTTCCGACTTCAACATAAAGATTGCAGAGACACAGTTAAATTTGAAGCCCACAACTCTGCCTAAGGTCCAGGAGCAGCGCAAAGTTCCAATAAAGGAAGGCATGGTTACCTTGGATTCCATAGTCACTGACTGTGTGGCATTGTTCAAGCAGGATATGGACCTAGTGACCAATCTGCAGGAGGATCCGAACCTACAGACATTGAATACAGAGGTAAGGGAGATGCAATTCCAATATGATGAGGTCGGGGTGATTACATGCTCCTTAGTGCCAGCATAGCACCTTGCCAAATTACAAGAAGGAAAACTGCTACTGACACAAGTAAAGGACGCACAGAAGAAGGAGGCCTTATTAAAGGCCAGGTTGCAACCTTGGTTGGAGGAGGCTTATCAAGTCACGACTACCATTCAGGATAAGCTTAAACGACTGCAGTAGACCCAGTGAATGATGAGGGTAGCAGTAGAAGGACCAGCCACTCAGCAATTGATTGAGGAAGTTAAACAGGCACTGGAATAGAACACTACTAAAGTTGCAGCAATCCGTGTGGAACTGGGCGGTATTCACAGTAAGATCACAGTGCCAACAAAGTGACTCGAGGGCAAGTCATGATCTTTGTGTTGGGGGCATGTTGGGATGGGGTCCCCTGGGTCAGTTTGGGGTTAAGATAACCCAAGTTTTGGTATAGTTTTTGTAAATAATGTAAAGTATCCATGATTTGTGGATGTGGAGCACATAGATGAATAAGAGTCAAAGGGGCTTAGCCCCTTGTTTTATGTAAAGTTTTGAGTCGGTTTTGAGATTCACCCATGGTTCGCGGACCATGGCATTATATGAAAAGTTTATAAATAGTGAGTCTTTGTGAAGGACAAGTAGATAGAGACTTAGACAAAGGAGAACAAGATGAAGAAAAGATAGAGATTTGGGTCTATGACAGGAGCTAGGGTAGGAAGGCTCTACTTCCTATGCTTAGATAGGGAAAGAAAGGCTTCACATCTAAGTGCGCAAAGGCCTAGGTAGAGTTTGCAACTAAGTGCATGGACCCCTGCAGCTATGTGCGCAGGGCAGTTTAAGTCTTCCTGAGTATTTTGTTTATCTTTGTTAATGTTGTATACTACTGATAAATGATCTATTTACAAAATATTAATTGAATGTTATGTGATTCTCTTGAATAAGTCTTAATTATGTACGCAATGCATGTTTAAATACTTTCGCGAAGACTCTAGTGATTTCTCTTATGTTTGCTAATGAATTAAGTAAATTTGCATGAAAACTAATTTAGAGCTTCTCTCTTATGCACGTAAGTAGACAAATTGACTGTTAGAGGTCCGCAAGGACTGATCGTAGACCTTCGAAAAGGTCTGAAGACTGATTCAACAGAGTTGCAGCAACATGCCCTAAAATATTATCGATCTACGCGAAGGAAGATCTGAGGCACTGGAAGACATCACACTAGTCTCTGGATGAAGAAACTTGCTTCTTGCATCCCCCATACTACTTTGGGTGAGACTGCAGCCTGTGTTACACTGGTTGTTGCTAAAAGTGCTAGTAGTGTAGGGTTTTGTTGGTTGGCGCAACTAACTCTAAACCTGGGTCTGGACCCCCTAAACCAACAACAACATGGAGCACGTGTTGAATATAAGTGCTTGGATTCAATTCCTAACCCAAAGGAATTGAAATATGTGTGAAACAACTAGGGAATGTCTATGAAGCTAGAAACCAACTACTACATGAACTTGATGAAAAACAAGGGGCTCCTCATAGTGGAGCAACAATTGTATGAATATTTGAGGATAATTATAAATGTGAACAAGATGGAAAAGAACCAAGACTACTTCTTCAAATACTTTTCCCGGGAACTCACTATTATTTCTAAGAAAAATCCTCTCACATAAACTTGAGTAGAAATCCATAATCCGCTCTGATACTAGTGCTCTCTCATAAATAAATTACACATAACAAGCATTGAGTGATAGCTCAATGCTACAGTGATAGGCATGATAGCTTAATAGCGTGGTATGGATTTTGTGGGAAAAGGTTGGTTAAGAGAGTTGTTATTTTGGCAAAGAAAATTGATGCATGTATATCGATGTGCGGTGGTGGGGATTTTTTCAAGCAACATGGATTGTTTTGGTGGGAGGTTTGACATTAGTGCTTGATGGATCATTCAATGAGAAGGAATCAAGTTGTGAATTTCATCTTCAAAGTAAGCGTGTCAAAGTAATAGAAAATATTGGCATGGAAATGGTGTGTCAAAGTAATGGGAGAGACAAGCAGACAGAGAACAAAGACTAACAAAAACAATTAATGTCTAAAAGGTAGATAATATGAAAATTTTGCTCATAATGGAAAAATTGATGAAAATAGGGATGCGTTTCTATAATGGCAGGGAGGTCAATCAAGAAAAGGAGATACAATAAGAAACAACATCTAAACTTAGCTCTAATATCATGGAAAGCCAAGGAATGGCTCTTGAATTTTGATTTGCATTAGCGTAAACATGTTTATGTAACATGAAGATGTATGACCTTTGGGATTCATATTTCAGGTCTCTTCCAATTCTAACTCTACAGTTTTCCCTAATTTACATATTTAAAAATTTCTCGCCCAATGCTTGAGGATTAGGTGTCTAACACAAACAAAGTGTTAATCTAGAATACATTGCCAACAAGGAACAAGTTGCAAATATTTTTATCAAACTTACTCCCAAAAAAATATTTGAATATATAAAACAAAAGCTTAGAGTGACATCTCTCTCATTTAATCAGTAAATGGAAGAAAAATATCAAGGGGAGAAACCATTTACCATTGATGTCAAAGGGGGAAAAGTTTCATACTTAGGAAAAATTACAAATACAAGGAGAGTTGTAGATAGAGGGAGTACTACAATAATGTTGCATGATTAAATAAGGTTTCCATCATTGACGAAGGGGGGATTTTTGGAAATATTGTTTTCATTGATGTCAAAGACATGGGGAGACTACAGATGTCCAAGATTTTTTTTTTTAAGAAACGAGTAGAGAAGACTATATTAATAAAGATGGGATTTGGCCCAAAGTAGTTGCAATTCTTCTGAGAACAATAAATGCCAAAATTCCTTGAAGATTTGGGTTAGAACATGCATGATCAAGCCAAAAACTTACTAGAGAACTCCTTGCTACAAGAAATTTGATTCCATTCCAGCTATAAACTTTGCAAAGATCCCTAAAATCTAGATATATTTGCAATCCATTCACAACTTAAAATTCTAGCTTGGAATAACTTCTCGTTATCCTTGGAGAATTGGTTTTCATCTTTTTTCCCACTTGGGTCCAACTCAAGTTTTCTGCATATTTTGAAATATCACCCTTCTTTGATGAAATTCTACTAATATTTTCCTTCTTTGGACCCAAAAAAGGATATTATGCTTCTGTCTTATCAACCCAAGATGGAGCCTTTTCATTGTTGACTTTTGAAGAAACACACCTAGAGGATTTTAAATTTGAAGTTACATTATTTCCATTGTCTTCAGCCCTAATAGTATTTTTTCTAAGAGAAATATCCATAGAAAGATTTGAATTGCTAACTTTAACTATGGAATTGGAAACATCCACATTGTTGCTTATCTTTACTTGTTTTATATTTCAAACTTCTTGATCTTGAGGAAGATCATTCTTGAGCTATGATAATATTATGTATTTTTGTAAGTAGGCCTCATTGCAGTCAACTGGAGGAGGATCCTCCTTTGAGATTGTATAATCATCAGAATTAGCACCCTCCCACCATCTTGGTTTCGACTGGTTTTCTTTGCTTTGTTCTTCCTATCTTTGGGACATTTTTGAGGGAATGCCTAGTCTCATAGCAAGATCTACAATGAAAAGAAATTTTTTCCTAATCCAACTTTTGCACCCATGAATAACCAAGTCCTTTTAACTTAATTTTAGTAGGAAATCCTTTGCTGAAATTCATTTCCACACATATGCGAGCAAATGTGGGCTTCAAGTAGTATTTGTGTCTACACTTCAACAATACAATCTCCCTAGGGTGTTACTAATTGTAGTCAAAGTAGCTAGATTCCACATGTTTAAAGGAAGGTTGGGATCCTTACCCAAATGGGAGCATTCAATATTGATGTCGAAAGAGAATCGAAGGAAGGGAACCAAGGTTGCAAAGAGAGCCCTACACTACCCCAACACCATAGACTAGAATTAGAAATCAATGATTAGTCTTATACTTTGTCAAATATTATGATAAAGAAACCTCTTACCAGAGGTTATATGTTCAAATCATCATAGATTAACAACTTCCACTACTCTGAGATCTATGAATAGAGGTCTACGAGCCTCAGCCATAAGCCATTGAACCTACAGACCAAGCCTACCTCTAAGAAAAAAAATTATTCACGTAAATTCTTAGCCACTAAAGGAACCTCAATCGATGGAGCTTCAAGAGCATGTATACTAGAGGAACAGGATACAAAGATAGGGTTCAACGTGATAGGAAGGATATGGCCCTGAGGGAAGACTACAAGAAGCAGATTTCATGATATCGTGACAGGACAGGGGGGACTCTTCTGGATGAGATCCCTCCTGGCTTGAGGGAGGAGCGACGCGTATACCATCAGAAATAGATACATAGGGAAAGATTGAGCCATCCAACAAAGACATAGATGGATTTTGAACAACCTTGGAAGCGCTAGAAATTGAAGCCAAAGGCAATAAGGAGCCAATTGTTGAGGAGAAAGGCAGACTCTTACTTGTAACTGGAAGTAAAGACATGATTACGGATTTCAAGGAGGGTGTGATTGAAGAATGAAGTGAGGCAATGGTCGAGAATGTAGGAGAGATCAAGGATTCATATGCCAAAAGAGCGAGAAGCACCTCCATCTGTTAAGTGCTTGAAAAAGAAGGAAGAAGAAGTCAGCTAGGGTCGAACCCTAGCCGCCACACCAGAGGAGAACCACAGTGATATTATGGTCCTACAAATATGAGGTTTTACTATAAGGAAATGAATGAGATTTAATTGTTCCAATATTATTATTTATAAATATTGTTTGGATACCCAATTTTGTTATGCCAAGTTTGGACACCCTATTTTTTAAGGTATTTTTACTCTAAATAATTAGATTAAATGGAATTTTGGTATATATGGTTGAAATATTATTTTGAGACCTTCCCAACAATATATGACACTCTTTCTAACTCCTTAAGAATGAGGAGATATGAAATATTCTATTAGGTTGCCTGAGCTAGAAAGTACAAAATGGTCTAACCATTTTTAAAATTCAACCCCATAAGTGAATGTAGAAACACTATAAATAAAGGTTAGATTAGTGCATTTGCATACCATCCAAGAAAAAATAAATATGAGGTGCATAAAATAAGCTAGGGAATACTCTTGGGGTTTTAAAGCTAGAGCAATAAAATGACTTATGGAGCGAATGAGTCATCTTGGAATTTTCAGTATATTTTTTTCTTTTGGGATGTTTCAAACTGTGAAACTCTGAGGAGATGGAGAGATAATATTCATGTAAATGCGATAAAAATTTCAAGAAATGGTTTTTTATACTTTAGAAATTACCTATGGAAGTTAGGGTTTCTAGACAACCCTTAAATCAGTTTCAAATAAGTCATTTGGATTTTTTGTTATAACTTATTTTTTGGGATGTTTTAAGCTATGAAAGTTTTAGAGACATATAGAGATATAGAAAGTACCTCAGCTAAAATTTTCATAATTTGGTTCATTATAATTTTATATATATTCCCTGTGAAATTTGGAGTTTTTTAATCATCTTGAAAGCAATTTCAAACAATTTAGTTAGGAATTTTTGCTATAAATTATTTTCCATGATGTTTTAGACTATGAAATTTTTTTAGACCTATGGAGACATATAGTAGCACCTCAAGTAAAATACTTTTTCTTTTCTACAATTTCATATCTTTTTCTTGTGGAATTTAGGGAAATAAGTTTCAAACAAGTCAACATGAAAATTTTGTTCTAAATTTTTGTCTCCTATTTTTCAGATTATGAAATTTTCAATGATCTAAGAAGACATACAAAATTTCCTTGGGTCAAAGATTCATAATCATATTTGAAAAATTAGAAACATGGCATGTTGTATAAGTAGTTCTTAGGAAGAGGCAAAAAAAAATAAGTTTTGGGAGAAGCAAACCTAGTGAAGGCAGAAGCAACAAAAAACTTGGTGAAGGAAAAAGCAGCTAGTAGACCTGGTGAAGGTAGAAGTAGAAAGCAAACTCTCTGAAATAGGATGGTGGCTACGAATATTTACAGCAATGGGGATTGGTGCCTCTTGTAGGTTGGTGGCTACAATTGTTTGCAATTGTGGGGATTATTGTCTCCAATAGGTTGTTTTCAATGGATATTTGCAGTAGCGAGGATCAATGTCTTTAGTAGGTTGGTTCCTACAAATATTTGTAATAGTAATTTTGTGCCTACAAAGATTTATAAAAATAAGTTTTTTATTTTCTCTCGAAATGTTTTTCATGTAAATCTTGTATTCCATGTTTTGTAGTTGATAGATCTTATATGTGATTGTTTTCTTATGGTTCATGAATGTTTAAATAAGTAAAAAAATTATTATATTGATTTACCCGCCTTCCCAATATAAGTGTGTGTTCAATAAGCTTCTAGTTTGAACTTCTAAAAAAAAATTATTTATGCATTTTATAAGTTACACCTTGCATGTCGTATTTTTGCGAAAGGATTTATATAAGACTACTAAAAGGTATGTTGAGAAAAAAGGAAGGCAGATGGGAGGGATCAATTAAAATCCAACCAAAGGGTTACATGGAGTTTTTAAAGGGGGGGAACCAACTAGCATAGTATAGCTCCCACAACTGTAGATTCATTAAGTAGAAAGGAAAAAAAAAATTATAGAGGTAAGAAACTAGTCATGGAAACCTAGGCTACTAGAGATGCTAAATTTCCCACTTATGTAGACACATCATATACTCTTTTATGGAGCCTAAAAGTTAATGAACTATTTATTATAGTCAAAAATATGGAAGAGCTCAAATATGATGAACACTTAGATGAAAGGAAAGAAAAGGGATTTGTATAACACAATATTTAAAAAATCCCTCATACACCATGCAACACTAGTGCTCCAGTTACACCTTGTGCAAAAATAATCAAGTACCTAATCTAGCACATAGAAGTCAACACAAATATCATTCTTAATGATAAAGGAAGGTGCATTGGATCATTCTTATTCACTAATTTTGAATTTTATTATAATAGCAAAGGTTTAAATTCATTTTATTATTTGTTTTTGAAATTTTTCATGCATGAACCTAATTACTATGAAATTTTGGATATGAGGAAGGGTGAATTTTCAAATCCCTAGGTAGAAAATCCTTCCCAACCATGCACCTTAGGAATGAGTACATGTGATAGCATAATTGATCAACATAATCTTTCATGAAAGAGATTCAACTTATGTAAAGATATGATGGATCCTAATTATGTATAAAATCATTGAAGGAGCTAGAATTTTCAATGAGGCTAATATCCTTTCTAATTCACTTGTAAAATCCATTGGTAAAGCTTAATGGGATTCTTCCTTAGGAGCCACATATTTCTACATGTAATCCTACCTATTAGATGCAATTTATGCTTCTAATACATTTGTGGGGTTAGGGTGCTATTGGTCTCCAAACCAAACTCTTCATGTTTGTTCCATGTATTTATGGAAGAAGATGTTTCAATTTCAGTATGCACCTATTTATGATAGTTTCTTGGCACCACTATATGAACTAATTTTTTGCAAACATTGCCCAAGATTACCTTTAGAAACACTAACGGTGTTGAAAACATTGGATGCTAGTATTTGGAACAAAACACTACATTTATCAAGATTCCACAAAAGTGTCTCACAATTCCAACCTATGTGCCAAATAGGTTGGTTATTCAATATATCAAATATCAAATAGCTTCACATGGATTTAATTCCCACCTAATCAAATATATATAAAATAAGTTTTTCTAAGATTATCCACTGCATATAGGCACGCAGTGACTAATAGATTCCATTTGAGTTGTGATGGAAGGAAAAAACATTGAAGCATATCATTTCAATTCACAAAGAGATCAAATGCATGATCCCTTGGGGATTTTAAAAACACATATTAAAGGTGAGGATATCATTTGTTTTTCTTTTCGTTAAGAGAATGAGGGTGAGAAACCTCATAAGAGAAAATTAACTTATGTAAAAGTCTTGAATATTTTGCAAATGACTACTAAGGAGAAATAAAGAAGGAAGGAGTTGCAAGTGTTGTTGCTCAAAAATAAGCTAGTCAAGGAGAAAGGTAGGAACAAGGAAAGAGAAGATTGTAAGAATTAGAGAAGGTCGAGGTAGAATTTGAGGCCAAAAGAAAAAGAACAACCATAAAAGAAAATTACCGAGAAATAAGGATTGCCAAAGAAAAAGGAAGTAGATGTTAAAGCCAGAGATGAATTGGCAACAAAGAAGTAGAAGAGGAGAGAAAAAAACAAAGCTAATGTAGATGCTAATGAATTTTCGAAGTTGAAGAACATAGGAAAATTGAAGAAGAACTAAAGAAAAAGAATCTAAATAATAGTTTATCAAAGGATATCGCATGAGAATGGAATGAACTGACATAGTAGACCAATAAAGACATCATAGAGTAACTAGACCCAAGGCAAATGGAAGAATGTTTTACCATTAAAAACTTTGTTGGTACTTATCCAGTTCAAGCATGGTTACATGAGGTGATAACCTTATTCCCACTCTTGTAGATAAGTAGTTGACTTGGAATTGTTTTCAATTGATAGAGAGAGGAAGCAAGTAATAAAACAAAAGCATACAATATGAAAAATTAGCATGAAATCTAAAGTCATATTCAAAATTAAAATTGTGGCAATGGACACAAGAAATCTAAGTTTAGCTTCTTCTACCTCTGATAGATTAACCATTACCCAAGCAAATGTAAGTAAAGTTGAAAATGTAGAAAAAAGATGAGAAAGTACGAAACTAAAATCACCTTGCTAGAGAATCACGTTAATTACTATGAATACAAGAGATATCAACTTACAAATTTTGATTATTATGCTTTTAAAATACAAGATTAATTAAATAATGACAAGAAAGAGTATTATGACAAAGCCTAGCATGTGCAAGTTCATGGTCAATATATTGTTGGTATCATGGCCCATATCTAACATGTACAAGCTCATGGTCAACATATTGTTGGTGTCATGAGAACCAATATTGATTGCAAAGAATCATTTAATCGTACTAACACCACCCCATTATACTCAAAATACATATAAGAGTTATTTATAATAACCAAATTTTATTATTAACATGCCCAGTATAATTTATTTTATTATACTATTATTA
>APFE030779192.1:7391-31499 GCA_000404065.3 Pinus taeda | reverse complement strand
TATTGAAATTATCATTATGTTTAGATATCTTATATATGAAGAAGATTTACAATATGGAAACTAAGAGTTTTTTAAAAGTACTTCTAATTCTAGCCAAAATCTCACCTCCAATTTAAGAGGTTGGCACAAGGATGCCTACTCTTGGCTCGACTGTTATACAACTATTGGGGGTTAAAAGAAGAGATCATTTTGGAGAATAAAGATAATATTAAAAATAATATTACTTCCAAATTTAAGGAGAAATTGTGGAACGATACAGAGAAATTGTGGGATGATAAGGAGCTAGAGGGGAAAGGAAGCTAAGATATTATAAGGAGGTGATCAACCCCACTAGCTAAAGAGAATTATCTCTTTGTCTTGACCAATGCTAAGAACAAAATGAACATTGCAAAGATAAGAACTAACTCTCTTGAACTTCTAAGTGAATCTACCAATGCTAAGAACAAAATGAACATTGCAAAATTAAGAACTAGCTCTCTTGAATTTCGAAGTGAAACTGATCTATTCCCAAAACACATTGGGATGAAAGAATTTGTCAACTACCAACCTTCAAAACTATAGTGATCTAGAAACACTTCATTCCCTTCTCTTTGATCATAAAAAGAAACAATTAAAAAGTCTCAATTAATCTCTTAATTTCTTAAGGTTAGATAGACCTCATTAGTCTCAGTACATTCATCATCATCATAATTATCATATTTTTTATATTTTAACAAAATTAAAATATATAAAAGGAAATTTTCACTTTTTTTTTTAATTTCTAAATTAATTTTATATATTTTATTTAATAAATTAAATTGAAAATTTGGTAACAAGGAAACTCACATTAAATCTTAGAAGTGTTAATGTCACTTCACATCCAAAGTTTACAAGTGTTAATGTAACTTCACATCCAAAGTTTACATTTCAATTTCAATTATTTAGTCTAATTGTGATGGACTTTAATTTTAATTTTGTATAACACTAGTATGGTGAAATTAATTTGGAAAGAAACGGGTATAGGTTTTGATCCACCAAAAACATTTAATATTTAATATCTATGGGTACAATCACATAGTTTTTTCCAATAATTTTTTTTGTTTTTGCTTTTAATATCTGGAATCAAATCTTTTATTTTGCTAAGTCTACAAAAACATACACTCCTTCAGTTTTGAACTTGTAACCTTTTAAGAGGAAACAGAAGCTCTTAACCATTAAGTCAACTCAAAAACCTTGAAAATCAATAATGAAAAACTCTTTGTTTTTCACTATCACATCCAACTCTTTTAAAATTATACATCCAATTCTTTTAAAAATATACAAAAGAGTTTTATTACATTAATATACACCCTAACCTCAAATTAAACATCTATAACAATTAAATTTTATTTAATTATTAAAAACATTTTTTTCATCATTTAAATAAAAATTAAAATAATAATAATGATTTAAGCAACAAAAGTATTCTAACTCTACCGTATAATTATAAAAAAAAAAAAAAACAACTTTATTCCAAACTATATTTACAAACCAACCAACCTTGTAGCTAAAGTTGGTGAGCATAAAACATAATAAGAACGTTCTTGGATAATATAAAAACATATTCACTAGCTTGTGCACAATGCTCGAGAAATGACAACTCACCTCCTACCTAATGTCTAAGGGTTCTTTTTGGCCGTCCTATTTCCACGTTTTAATATGACCGCCTACCTTGTGAAAGGGATGGGTCCCAAAGGACTTTGCTCATGATACAAGGATGGTGCCTAGCCGCATTATTCAAAAGTTACTTTAATTCAGATGGGCTTGCAACCATAATTTTGAAGGTTGATTGTACGTGCTGAGGGTACAATTATTTTGTTTTAATGTACATCTCATAGGAGAGCAGGTAACTTAATAAGCAAATAAATTTAATAATTTTATTAAAATTGGTTTTGAAAAGGATTATAGTAAAATAATAAAAAATTTCGGTATCTATTAGAAATTCTAGGTTATAGTAATTAATTTGATGTTTATAGATTGTTTGACTTGCTGAATTTATTTTTATAATAAAAAAAGTAAACACTTTTTGAAATAAAATTCTTTAAAAAATCACTAATTTAATTTTCACAAATTTTACTATCCAAACAAAATTTTAACCTTACTAGACAACGCCATTTTTTACCTATTGAATAATTTTATTTTATTTTTCCAAACTTTATTAAAAAAAATTGGTTCCTTAAAATGGTGTTCTAAACGATGACCGATATATACCAAATATAAAGGTAAAAGGTCTTTATTTACCTATTGAATAATTTTATTTTATTTTTCCAAACTTTATTAAAAAAAATTGGTTCCTTAAAATGGTGTTCTAAACGATGACCGATATATACCAAATATAAAGGTAAAAGGTCTTTATTTTCAGATGATGAAGGGCTTTGATCCTTTTCATTGTTGATGGTCCTTCAAGCTATGTGAGACCAAATTCCAGATTATATGCTTCTAGAGAAATAGCGGCCTTTGCTGTCATTTATAAAGGTGGGGCAGACCGCCGGGTGATGCTTATTTGAGGTAATGGAGGTTGTGATCCACGATCCATGACTTTTTGCCTCATGTAATCGGTGAACCTCCGGCGAATCTGATTCTACCAATACATGAAAGACAACTAATTTGCAGACGAGAATGGCCTTCAACAAAATATCAGGCGGACAGAGGAGAGAAATAGCAACGGAATAGACCATACAGAAAGGAGAGAGAAAACAAGTGGAGTTGCCTACAAAAAGGTGGACAGAAATACCAGAGAATATCTAACTGTAATAAAGACACTCAAAGCTCTAGGGATCGGCATAATGACAGCCAAATAATGATAGAGCATTCCTCACATCGAATCTGCTAAGTCAGAAATTAGCGCTAAGGCTACCTTAACCTTAAGCAGAAGCAGACACAGGAGAATGCTTTAAGCGACAGGTCTGGAGTTCGATTCCCGTCGGGTCAAGCAGGCAATTCATAAAAGAAGAAGAATGCAGAGGTCGTGGAGGATTTCTGCGAGCGATACAATTCCCGACGAGGTTCTGGAGTGCGTGATAGGGAACCTGGAGGATCCACATGATCGCAGCGCCGTTTCCCTGGTGTGCAAGAGGTGGTACCGCATAGATGCTCTCACTCGCAAGCACGTTACCATTGCGTTCTGTTACACTGTTAGCCCTTCGTATCTGAGCGCTCGGTTCCCAGGGCTTGAGTCGCTGAAACTGAAGGGGAAGCCAAGGGCTGCTATGTTTAATTTGATTCCACCGGACTGGGGCGGATATGTGGAGCCGTGGATTAACGAGATTTCCCGGGTATTTCACTGCTTGAAGTCTCTTCATCTGCGCAGAATGATCATTACGGATGAGGATCTCAGGGTTCTGGCTCGCAGCCGCGGCAACATTCTTCAGGTGCTTAAGCTGGAGAAGTGCTCCGGATTTTCAACTCTCGGGCTCCTTGAAATCTCACGCTTCTGCAGGTAATTTTCTCTATCTTTCCAATCTCTAGTAGATTAAAAGAAATCTCCATCTTTAATTGAAAGTCCTGTTCTGTGAGTTGCTCAAGAAAAATTCAAAGCAAGTAATCTTTTCGACTAAAGATTCAGCGGCCTTGCGTGGTTAAAGAATTCAGTGATGTTTATCTATTAAATCCTTGCCATAAATGCGAATGTCAGTTTTTGGCACAGTATTCCAAAGTCCGAACTTAATAATTTCTTAATTTTTAAAAGGAGCATGAAAGAAAATGTCAATCTTTAGTAGATTAAAAGAAATCTGCATCTTTAATTGAAAGTCATGTTCTGAGAGTTGCTCAGGAAAAATTCAAAGCAAGTAATCTTCTCCAATCTTTTCGACTAAAGATTCAGCTGCCATGCGTGGTTAAAGAATTCAGTGATGTTTATCTATTGAATCCTTGCCATAAATGCGAATTTCAGTATTTGGCACAGTATTCCAAAGTCCGAATTTAATAATTTCTTCTTTTATTTTTTATTTAATTTTTAAAAGGAGCATGAAAGAAAATGTCTGTGTTTTATGAAGTGAAGGCTTATGAAAATCATTTTACAGAAGCCTTAGATAACTAGTTTAATTAATTTTATAATAATGCCATTTATTCAAGGCATACACAAAAAATTCACGGATCTTTGCCATTTTTACTCTAAATCTTTGCCATTTTTACATTATTGTGACAAAGATTCGAAGAAATTATTTTTTCCCTTGATTTTGAAAATTAAAAATTATCTTTTTAGCATCCTTGCCAGCATTACATTAAAATCTCCTGCCAACGCAAGTGATCAGAAATTTTTTATTTAAAAGTAATTCACATTATTTGGATGAATGTCTGTCGTCCTCAACAAATTATGAAGAGAATGTTCAGAACAATTTATCGTGATAAACATTATGTGAAGTTGTGTATGAAAGTTCGAAGTGTATCTTCTTGTTTATTTTGTTTTAGAAAACATGAAAATAACATTTTAGCGTGATTGATTCTGTTAAATTCTGAATCAATGGGAATGATTGAGGATATTAGTGAGCAAATTGCGAAAATCCCCGGATTAAATGTCCTTACTGGTCTAGGATCCGATCCAACCGTAAGCGGTATCGAGTTCAATTGCTCTTATAATTTATATTTAGAAAAATAGCCGTTATCTCGACGCGCTTATTTTATATGTCGTCCTCTGGAAAATCGTTTTTTGAAAGGGCATTTTGCACGTATCTGTGCTTCTCCGTTTTACTGCATTTCCTCAAAATTTTCATGTGCGTTATTCCCCAATTGTTCCGTTCGTGGACATTAAGACAAAGAAGAGAATTTACTCGAGCTTTCTCTGAGCAGATATTTTCAGATACAATAGCTCATCGGAATATATTCACTGATAAATTATTTTTTACTGTCTGATAAAAGTGTCTGTCGATTGACAGATACAATAACTCATCAGAAAGCTTTTCACCGTCTGATAAGAATTTCTGTCAATTGACAGATACAGTAACTCATCGGAAAGCAACGCCTAAATAACTTTCCTATAGTTAGCATATTGAAAGCTACCCCATTCTAAATTACGCCTAAATAACTTTCCTATAGTTAGCATATTGAAGGCTACCCCATTCTAAATTAGATGATTTGAAGGAGGTCCAACTCCTGCTGTCTGATTTTTCACCAGACCATTCCTTCAAATCTTTTCAGCACGGAAAAAGTTAAATTTCTATTAAATATCTTAGGGGATAAAATAATACATCATAAGACTATATGGTGCTCACATGCTAAAGCTGAATAAGCAAAATCAAAACAAAATAGAAGGTATTTTAATTAACCCGAGACTACAGACCTTCATCAGAATGTACAGTATGTTTGGAATCAGATTAAGATAAAATATGAGGCATCAGCAGATAAACTGGCTCAATATAGATAAAAAAAACCGAAGAACGGGCTGAATATAGATAATAAAAAAAAACCAAAGAAGAGAAAATCTAAATTGTGAGGACCAGATGCAGACCAGATTGACCACAAGGTGAAGAGAAAATTATGTTCCAGGCATGACAAATTCTGAAATTTGTTGCCCAATTCTGAAATTTGTCGCACACTGTAATACTCATCATCCATACATCATGTTGAGAAAGTCCTTTCTTCGATAAAGCATCAGCCATTCTTAAAATCCAGAAAGTCAACTGTACAAAATTCGAAATTTCATTTCATTTCTGCGATTAAGGTGAATGTTACCTTAAAATTAAGGCCTTCGTCCAATCTTTCAATCTCCTGTGCTTTGTTCTTCTCGCCATTATCTTTTAATCTTGAAGTTTTCATATCAATTTTCCACACAGTCATGGTGTAGTGAAGACTTTGTTCTTACTTTGTTCTTAGGCAAAATCCTTTGTTTTTTTCTGTAGATAGAACAGTGTCTTAAAATTGGTTTCTCGTTCATCCTCATCCTCAATTAGTCTGTTTCCTTCTCTTTTTAGGTTGCGGGCTGAATGGATTCTTCACTAAATGCAGATTCATTTCTTTCGATCATCCTTAAAAGTTAAAATGTTTTTTAATTTTTTTTTTGTTGCAATGGAGAGGTTCATGTTTCGGAAAATTCATGAAAATATTTTCTGTAATTATTTTGTGAAAGCAAAATGATGACTGAATCATATACATTGAAATTTTGAAATTTCAGGATGTTCTCACGGGACCGGATAACTCTCTGAAATAAGGTCAATTTCTTTTTACTTATGGACATCTCTAAAATAAAATCAATTTCTTTTTTTTTTTCTATTTTCCTTTTTTTTCACATTTTTGTGATTTATTTCCTCTTCTTCCTTCTTTCTTTCTTTCTTTTTTAACATTTTTGTGATTTTTAAGTAAACAAAATTATTTTTTCTTATATATTGCGCCTTTTTTTTAATGTAAATCATTTATTTTTGGGAAATTTTTATTTTTATAATAATTTATTTTATATAAAAAAATATTTTGGTCATTCATTTTCATTTTAGTTGTTTGATTCAAAAAATAATTTGAATCTTAAATATTTCTTTTTCTTTTCTTCTTCTTTATTTTCTTTTAGACTATCCTAAATACCCATGGGATTGACTCTAACTATTCCAATAAGTGCCTAACATGCACCCATTCACTGTCAATCCAAATCCCTGTGAGCGAACCTTAACTTATATATATACTTCATAATAAATTATACCAATTAAATTCTTTTATTAAATTTAATAAAATTATTATTTTAATAAACCTTAACTATATTAAAATTAAAATTTAAAAAAAAAAATATTCATTTCCTACCAATCTAATAATTCAAATTTACAATTATTAATATATATACTTCAACTTTTTTATTATATGTATATAGATAATAACTTCAAACTAAAATCTGGATAACTCTATCTCCATTCACTTTTTCACTATTATCTTTATATTAAAGAAACTGACACTCCCGTGAGAAGCGGTTCCCTCGGGCACAATCATAATCTCGCGACCATTGGAAAGCCATCATGTAGACATAGCTCCCTCAAAAGTCACCTTTAATCGCAGGTCAAGTAACTTATTATTTTGTACGTATTTCACAAACCCTATACTGTAATTCTATTTCGCAGATTCATTCTCACATCTTAGAATATTGAACGAACTTAGTATTCTTAATTAATCGATTCATTTTAACTTATATATATATATATATATATAAGATAGTTTTATTGACAAATTGTTTCCTTTTAGTTTTTTAAGTATCTATTTTTTTTTTTTTTTTTTTTATCAATGTTTCAATTCCCTCAGGACAAACTACATTAATGATATATACAGTATGTAAATTTACTATTAAATTAATTAAAAAAATAATAAAATATTTTTTATGATGATGATGATGGTGGTGTGGTTAACGTCCACTGCGACCAAACTTTGGTGTATCTGACCTAAAGAAACGAATTATTTAGTTTGATTTAAGATTTTATTCCTATGCTCAAAAAGCTTGGAGAGAAGCGTGTGAGCTCACTGTAATTTTGACAACGTAAAAGGCTAGGAAGGTCAGTATTGCAACAAATATTTTGAAACTCATATTTAATGTGGTTGTACGCAGGGCACTCTAAGAGGAAGTGATTTTCATCCTCGATGTTTGTATTCTCACAGAGATGGCAGAACCTTTCCATCCATGGTGTTTTAGGAACTGCCGAATGACCCGTTTCACTATGGAGCTCATGAGAGTTCGTTCTAATCTTGACTATATAAATTTTCTTCTTTGAGTTAGTTCAAACAGAGAGATACTTTTGATCTTCTAGGGTGGGGTTGATGACCTCTTTATAATATCTTAATTTTCTTTTAGCTGCTAAATATTTCTCACACCACATTTTTTCTTTGAACTTAGAAGTAACAATAGTTTTAATGTTATTAATGTTTTGCAATGCAACATTCTCGTCGATCTCCCATTGGTTTAACCAGGCCCTGGTGTCTTTATACCAACCTCGTTTGAGCCTTAGGTGGTTTTGGCTGGAATTTAAAGCTAGCTTAGGAAGTCTATGGTCTCCTATGTTATTGAGTTTGTGCTTGTATAACACAATCCTAGTCATAGCTAGGCTCTCGATAGGGGAAAGACCCACTTCTATAAGGAGAATAAGATAGGGTGTGTTGCTTTTAATTTTGAGCTTATACATTATAAAACACTTCTGAATTTGCTCAATCTTTCTCCAAGATTCTCTAGAGACGCTACAACCCCAAACATCACATCCATATAAGATAACCAGAGTGACTAAAGTTTCAAAGAGGAATTTCTTTCTATCCCACATTACGAGGTTTTCCGTTTTACAATTATTTTCAAGACCAAATAAGCTTTCCATCCCCCATTAATCCTTTTCTCAATGCTATAGTTCCAGTTGAGCTTGTGATGAATATCAATTCCTAGGTACTTGTAGGAAAACACTTCCTCCAAGTTACTATTGTCATACATAAAATTAGCGTAAGTGTCCATTTTGGATTTGATAATCATAACTTTTGTTTTGTCAGTGTTAACAATCATACCCATGGTAGAGCAGAAATCCTTAAGAAGTATAAGTTGCTTATCAAGATTAGATGGGCACCTTGCGAGAAGAACAATATCGTCAGCGTAGAGAAGAAGGATGATGACTATCCCAACTAAGATCATGCCAGCACATCTTGCTTCATCTAAACAACCTTCTAGCTTGTCGATGTAAATGCCAAATAGGGTAGGGGAGAGGGGGCAACCTTGTTTAACTCCAATATTACACTTAATATCTTTCGACTACTCCTCATTGCTCTTTAACTTATCAATTACATTCTCGTATAACCTTATAGTAGCAGCTCTCAACTCAAAAGAAACCTTGAGCTCTTCTAATCTGTTCCAAAGGTTGTTTCTAGGAACCGTATCGAAAGCCTTTCTAAAGTCAACAAAACAACAAAAGAGATTGGATTTATCATTGCGACATTCCTCCACAATGATCCTAAGCGTAACGAGGTGGTCTGTTGTTGAGTGCTGCTTTCTAAACCCCACTTGGCCGTTAGCCCACTTACCTTCACTTTCAAGCCATATGCTCAAATTCCTTTCCAAAATAATACCATATAACTTGGCTAGGAGAGGGTTGATCATAATTTTATGACAATTAGAGGGGTTATTTGTATCCCCACTTTTAAAAATAAGGATAATGAGGCTTTGAGTCCATGGTTTAGGGAACCCTTGCTTGACTGCTTGATTGAAAAGCTTGTGAATGTGGGGGATGAGGACATGACCTCCAATTTTTAAGATTTCCGCCTGGTAACCTTCAGTGTCCTTAGCTTTCCCATTAGCCAAACGATTAACCCCAAAATCAATGCCTTCTAATGAAAAAAATTCTTTTGTTGTGACCAGGATTTCAAAGTTATCCATGACATTTGGAGATTCATAAAGCTTTTTAAGATAGGAATTCCAGTCTTGTAAAGCAATTTTATTATTATCTTTAGTTTTCCTAGTTATAATCTACCTCCAGAATTTCTTAGGAGCTACCTTAGAGAGGTGTAAGAGATTCTCTTGTCTTTTACGAATATATTGTTTTTTTTTCCTTTTAATTAGGGCTTTGTATATTTTTATCTTGCCAATTTTAAGAGATTCATCAACAACTTCCTTAATTTCTCTCCTCGCACTTTTACAATCTTTGTCATACCATGGGTTGGTTTTGCTATTTCTTTTATTACTTGAGACTTCAATTGGGAACTTGCTAATAGAATATGAGAGGGTTGTAGTAAAATTATGATAGAGATCTTTTATGTTGTTTATACTAGATAAAGGAAGCAAATTAGTTTTTAATTCATTTAGAAAAAGATCTTTTTTATTTCTATCAAAGATTAACTTCTTTTGGCTATAAGGATTATCTTTTATGGGATATCTATGCATGACAAAATTGAGAGTTATAAGTAAAGGTCTATGATCAGAGTCAGGCTCATGGTTGTTTAATATGTCAAAATTTGTTATTTCGTTGTATAGAGGGAGATCGGAGATAACATAGTCTACCACGCTACTACCAAGCCAATGGATGCAGGTCATCTAGCTAGAATTGGGCCACTTCTTTAGACCGTTTCAAATTATGAGATCTTGGGCATTATAGACTAGCTCCGACCCAAACAAATTCTCCCCGAGGTCTTCAGAGCTCCTTTTGTACTGGCTAGCCAGAGGAAGGTCTTCGTCTAACCAAAGAGGATTAGGGTTGGAATGATTGCTTAGAAGAATAGCTTGGTTGCTTGAAGTTTGAGCATTAAAGTCACCCATTAAAAGGATATTGCCTTTATTCCTTAGGCTAGAAATATCATTCTCTAAACCATTGTAAGGACTATTTTTATCTAGATTCTTTTTCTTATAGAAGTTAGAATTGATGGGGGGGGGATAACATATTGCTATGTAGGTCCTTTTATCATAAATGTTAGTAATTTCTATCCAACTATATTGGTTGTAAGGGTCGTTTTATAAATCCTAGCATGGGGAGAGATGTTCTTCTTAATGTAACAAGCTATACCCCCAATGCCTCTACGGGAGGATCACTTATTCCAAGTAGACCATAATGTAAAGCCATCTATGTTAGGGACCTTAGATTCTTCGTGCACCCAAGTTTCAACAAGCAAAATAATATCAACATCATTTGAGATCCAACTTAGCTTGCGGCCTTTGTTCCATGGAAAGCCCCGACAGTTTCAAGAAAGAATCCGGAGCATGTTGAATTGCTATTTATTATTATCTTTTTTAGTTCTATCTCGAATAATGGCTTTTCTATTTCTAATTATTGCCCATTTTCCTTCCTTCCTAGCTTCCTTTACCTTTTGAACCTCCTTTCTCAATTCTGCTTGATCTTCTGGAATGAGATCTTCATTTATAAATATTATCGTTCCTTTTAGACTTGAGGTTTTACTAAGTATGTCATACTTATGGTCAGTAGAGCTCACCTTTATTCGGATTAGCCTTCCTTTATTCTCAGTTAGTTTCCCCAACATTGTTGCTTCTGTGAGACACGTTGTTTCAATTTGTAATCTGTTATGTAATTCTGTCTGGGCTATGGCTAAATTATCCTCATCTACCTCCTCTTTCAAGCCGAAGATTATAAGGTTCAAAGCCCTTTTGTTACGCTCATGGTCTAATTCTATCAATTCTTTCATTTCATCTTTAATTGGTTTGATATCTAATTTACCTGCCACACTATTTAGGGTGAGGCGGCTATTAACTTTTTCTTCTAGCTCTTTAATCATGTCCTTCATTTTAAGACTCTCTAAAGTATCAACATCTACTTGTTGGGATGTTTGGTTCATATTTTGGTTTTGTTTTTCTATAACCTACAACCTAGTCTCCATTGCCTCCATCTTATTCTCTGATAGTTCTATTTTATTTTCTATTTGTTTTTGGATCTTGTCTTCAAGAGATGTGAATTTATTTTCCAGCATGGCTGCTAACTCTGTTTGTAGCTTGACTTCTCTTTCTTCTCTACATTTCTCTAAAGACTATATATACTCATAGAGGCTCTGTAGAGTAACTGTGTTAGGTCTACCTTTGGTAATCTTTGGTAATTGTGGTGAATTATTCATACTTGAAAATATATGAGCATATATGTATTAGAAAAATATAAGGAATGTGTGCGCCTAATATCAGCAAGCCGGACCCCAGACGCACATGCCCTAGATTGTTTTTCTATTACCACAGAGAGATCGTGAATTATTACCACAGAGAGATCGTAAATTATGACCGCAGAGATCGTAAATTATTACCACAAAGAGATCATAAATTATTACCGCAGAGAGATCATAAATACATCACCCTAAATTATTACCGCAAAGAGATGGTAAATACATCACCTTAACATTAGTATAGATTTATTTTAATTGTAGATTTAGCAATTATTTAAGGGATGAAATAGTCTAGAGTGTTGGAAATAATACTGAGAGGGGGGGTGAATCAGTATTATCAGGTCAATTATTTTTCATTTCACAATTATATTTGTATACGCTACTTCAACCAGTAAAAACCGCGTATGTACGCAACTGCAGTTAAGGAAACTAGCGTATCACCAGTAGACTTGTAATTTAAATTATTCTTCAGATATTGATCATTAATCTGTGCATCAAACCATATAAACAGTAACCAGGAACAGTAACACAGAACAGGCAGTCACACATAAGCACACAAGATATAAGGTGGAAACACAATGTGGGTGAAAACCACCTGCGGCAATTCGTCTCTATCTTCTTTTAAGTAGAAACTTCTTTTTACAATGTATCTGTACTGGTGCAGTCTTTACCAATATCCAGGCTGCTACCTGCAGAAGGCTACAATCTTCTCTCGTTCTCTAGCTTCTTTTGGAAGGGAGCTACAACCCCCTTAGCTCTTGTACTAGCTGAGGTACTAGTACGTAGGTGCTAACCTACAGAAGGCTACGACCTTTTCTTTTCTTCCAGGGACCACGTTTCATACATTTTCAAACTGGATCCATTAATCAAACATCAAGTATATCTGAATCAACCAATCTCCTTTGTACACCCAAATACTGAATCAACCAATCGCTTCTCAGAAAGCTGAAACCAGAATACAGTAACAATAACCAGAAACCATTCCTAAACCTAGAACACTGCAATGATAAACAGAAGCAGCTAAAACATATTTCTTGAGATGTACAATACTTCAAAATGTAGAAACCTGCATACATACACAGCGGTATCAAAGCCAACCAGCATATATGTTGTCTTCACTCGCTGAAACGGTGTGTATACGCGCCTCTGATGTGTCGAGCCTGCGTACAAATATATAAAAGATAATTTACCCTTTTCACTTATTCAGGCATCAGTTATACCCAGATTATCAGATTTATAGATCTAATCATGCACCAATTATAACAGATCAAAAATCTCACAATGATACTACTATTCAAGACTTAAGATCTTGACCCATTAATAGAACTTATCCATCTTTTAGCGCTCAGGTTCCTCCTTGGTTCAGATCCAGCAATGCACCATAACCCAATTCTAGATCTTGCTCTTCATAAGATATTCAATACTTGAGTCAATGTCCTTGCCTATTGATCTCCTTCCCCTTTTATAGTCTTAGGCCTTACTCAATACCATGGTCCAAAACCATAGGTTCAAATACCAAAGACTAAATACCATGGACCGAAAAATAAGTTATTCCACATGTACGCGCTTTCCCTTGCATGAAAGTGCGTGCATACGTATACGCGCATTTTAATCATCAAACCCGCGTGTATACGCGACTTGGTTAAGAGGAACCTACGTATCTCTCTTTTTCTTTCATTCTGAGAGCCTGAACTGAGATCTTCCACCTGAGTGAGTTGCCATCAAGGACAACACCTGTGCCATAGTGCCAAACCTGTGTCATAATGCCAACATAGAGAATAGCATCATGGTGAATCTTCATCTCCAGAAGAATGAATTGAACACCCCTAAGGCAGAAGAGAGCATGTAAATTGATATGAACAGTCTCCTTAACCCTCATGCTTAAGATTGATGATAGATGACTAGTTTTAAATGTTTAGTATTTTTTTTTCTAATTTTTTTCGAATATATACTAATACTAGAATAAGAGTACTTGTAAGTCCTGTAGTTTTGTATGTAATCTGGACAATGCTACAACTAACTCAATTTAGTTATGATGTTCAAAACTCTCTTGCAATGTAAATATCCCGAGTTGTAGATTTAATGAAAAAGTATGCATTCTTGTTAAATATATAGTTTTAAATACACGTAATTATAAACCTTCCCCCCCCCCCCCCCCCACTTGGAAAGCCCTGGAAATATAAAGTGTTATGATTTCAAGGTCACGTGTTCAAATCACAGGTTGCTTACCCCTAGGAATTGTGTTGGATCATGGCATGGTCTACCTAAGGGTATAGTGGTAGCCGTAGGAACTGAGCTATATCTCGTGGTAGTAGCAAGAATATACCCATATCAAGTGGTCACTACAGAAATTGACCCATATCGAGTTGCCCATTCCCCTAAAATAACAAAAGAAAAAACGAGTTGTCAATTCCCTTATTTAAAAAAAACAACAAACAAACAAATTAAACAAAATAGTTTATATATATATAGATATATATATTGCATATTAAAATATTAGATTCATGACCCACATTGACTTTTATTATTATTACTTTTTAAATGAGACATATTAGCTCGTGGGGCCTTGAATTGATGGAGAATGGGTGCATTATTAAGGCAACTTACGGGTTCTAGTCCCCAATTGATGTTAGTCTCTCTTTTTTTTGTAAATATATAGGCAAAATTCTATTGATAACTAAAAGAAATACATTTTTTGTTAGCACGAGAACTTTTCCAAAATTCCAACATTCCTGGCTTGTACAGATTACATCTTAATGAGACCATGTAAGTCAAATACCAGCTTTCAAAAACCGAACTCGTATACATAAGGTAGGTAACTATGTGGAAGATGCATTTCAATTAAGGGCACCTTTGACGAATTGTTCCAAATATTCAACATACAAGATATTCATAGGAGACTTGTGTACAAAAAACAAAACTGCAACCAAGGACATAACAAGTATGCTCCTATAATTGTATAAAAAATACAAACTATATATAAATATGAGAACCATAAGCTAGTCAAGGATCATCACTGGCAAACTAGGAGAGTCCGCAACTTGAGAATTGTTCAGAGGCGTACCAACATTGGTCGAAATGACATTGAGAGACACAACATTGATGACTGCATCCTCATCATTTTGAATATTAGAATTAGTGTTTGAATTAGAAACTATAAAATGCTCCACAAGGGCTAACCTAACGACAATATTATCAAGGTTGTATCTGATATCTCGCAATTTGTGTTTTATCTCATCCTGTCCTACAAAGAGCTTGTAGTTGTCCACCTACTTGTCTCATATCACCATGTTGAGTAGTGTCTCCATCTGGCAATTATGAGTCATGGAGTGTAAAAAGTGAATTCTTCTTCTTCTAAATTTATCAGGGTTTGGTACCCATTTCACAATACTTCCAGCTATCTCAAAATAAGATAAATATATATGGTCTCTGAATTCCTTTGCTTCTATATTTAAGATTTATTTCTTGTCTTTAAGGGGAGCAGCATTGAAGAATTTAGTGATAGATTCCCATGCAAGAATTCACGTATGCCTCAAAGAAGACGCAGTCGATGAGCCACCCCATCGCACTAGTAGTCTTCGTCTCGGAGCCATTGTGTAACTGCAATGCAAACAATTGACAAGAAAAACTACAAGGCGAAACATTACCCAATTTTGGTACCTAGATGAGAGTATGTTGACTCAAACACAAATGTAATGATTACAGTTACCAACAAAACCTAGAAGGCAAAACACTTCCCAATTGTGGCATCTATATGAGAGTTTATTGTCTCCACCATGAATGAAGAGACTGAGAACACGATTGGAGGGTAGAAAGCCATAGTAAGGAAATTATAAATGGAAAACTCGAGAACCCTAAGGAGGAAGAGAGATAACCAGATAGAAAAAGAACGAGAATACCATACCCTACATACAAGAACTGGACAATTAAACAAAACTTCAAATGGCTCAGACAATTGCAGATAGGTTGGTGAAAAGACCACCACAAGTTCAAAGGACAACCCAATTCTTATATTGTGTAAGAACAACACAAAGAACATTGATGAATAACCTAATTCGGGATTGTGTGTAACGAAATTTGATGAAAAGAGCAGTTAACACTAAAGAACTAGTCGAAGGGAAGATGATGGATACCTAAACCTTTACCATGGAACAATGAAAGAGTTGAGAGACGACCCTGCTTGAGTTGGTAGGACGCCTCTTAAGGTCGGTTGGGTCGCTTTCCAGTGTGAACCATACAAAAAAAGCTCCCCACCTACGAACATTCGAGGGTATATAAATACCATTGCATGGATGATGCACCTAATACTATAAAAAGAGATTAAACCTTGAACCCTACACATTGTTTTCAAAGTGTCACAAATGAAGTTGAGCTTAACAAGCCTAAGACAAAACTGCACAATGAAGTCATTAATTGGTGTAAAGCCTTTGTCAGAGTGATCGAACCAGATAACAAATCCGCCATTGCAGAGTTTTCCATATCTAGGCCGATAGAAGGAATGATCTCGCTTGAGAGCCAGGGACATGCGATTACTTTGCTCTGTAGTTGAGGGCATGTCATCCCCCTTGCTCTTGCCTTATGTTGTTGTGTACCAGCCTGCGATGTTTCCATGTGCTTCACATGCGAGGGTATCAATTTCCTACCTCAAGGACTGCCAAACCCCAACCCATTTGTATTGCACACATGTCTCACCATGTATTGATGTCTATGTTTCCATAACTATGGAAAACTACCTAAATGCATTTAATTTTTTCTTTAGAGAGGGGTTACCGGGTAAACACCTCCATCGGGGGTATAAGACATTGTGTTAGACTTGTCTTGCCCTTCTTTGTGCCAACTCCGTCCATGGCTCGTCGATGTACACATGTTCTTGTTGGCTACCCAAGCTTTCCACCTTATTCCCTTCCCTCTTCGTATGTATGGGGACTTGTTGTGGCCAGCAACAACCCCCCTTTTTATTTAGCATTAGGAATAACACTAAATAAATGGGGACCCTTCTAAAATAAAAAAAACTAGCACTTAGAATTCCCTTTTAATAAAACACACTATCATAAACTTAAGATTCTTATCTTTCCTCACTTTGTGCGCATTTAAATTTAAGTATTAAAGCTTCCCTATAAAGAATTGCAACGTTACCATAAAAGCTAGGAAAAACATCCGCAAACGCAAAGTCTTAAGTATTATGAAAAGTCTCAAATAAAAACGTTCTCCTAATGATGAACATCGCATCGCAAAAGGCTAACAAAAGGCATCATATATAAAGAAACTGTCGGAATTGCGAAAACGCAATGATGTGAGATCGCGAGCCACACAGATTCATCGCATATCGCAGATCCCATATATCGCAGCACCACCTAAGATAAAACGTCCCGATATTGCGAAATGCGATAAAGCAGCTCGCAAATCGTATCTCGTAGTCGCATAATGAAGCAAATGATTGTTAACGAAAAAGTATTAGCGATATTGTGAAGTAAATCGCTTTATCGCAGATCAAAAGGGCTCACAGTTTGATGAAATATTTCTCATCATCTGATACTGAGTTATGGGCATTAATGTCAACTTAGTGGTTTATTGATGGTTGTTTATGAGAAATGATTTAGATCTGAGCAAAAGGGTTAGTTCATGCAAAGTGATATATTTGATATGATTTTAAAATTAAGAGCTTTCCCGTCACCTTATTATTTACCATCATTCGTTATCTTTCTTATTGTGTCTTAGTTCTCTACTTGTGAACTTACTGGAGTGGTATGCAGAACAATACACAAAGCAGTGCACAAAATGTGATGGGGAAGAAAGGAAAAGCTCCGGTATCTGAAAAATCAGAGATGACTCCATTATTCACGGACACCACCTATACCAAAGAAGCAGGGATATCTACTTGGGAAGGCATGTATAGACTGCTAGAGGAAGAAAACCCGAGAGTCATGGAGGTTACAGCTACGACAGATGGATGCGGATCATCCGAAGCATCACTTACAAAGCTTGCATGCTCATTCCTTCACCCTATCGCAGCAAGGCCAAAAATACTTCCCTATACAGATATGGTAAAATGGGTGATAGACCATGCTGAGATAACGGACAAGCAATTCAAGACGCGGAACCAAGAAGTTATAGGGTCTTTTACCCCACAGAATTTAAGACGCATGTATCATTTGCCAGAGCCGCATGCTAGCTATAACAAACAGTTCATGGAGAAATTCGCTAAGGAGAACGAAGATTTGGCAGAATGCACCAAAAGCTGGTCAGCGAAGGAAGAGTCGTTAAAGAAGGACAAAAATGGTATGTACAGCACTAGTTCCCTCTCTTCTCTATATTGTTTCGCTACTGCAATGTTATGTAGGCTATTCATAAAACCTGATATCAATAAGTATTCATCCGAGTGGCTACCCCTACTGGATGCGGCCACCAACGCCACTATAATGCACTGGGCCCAAATATTATCTGATAACTTAGCCTTTGCTATTTGGAATTATCAGACTAAAAGGAGTTTTTCTCAGAGGTTTTATCCTCCCTTCTTTCTAGTTGCCTATGTCATGGATGCTATCTGTTTTATTTCTAAATTTCCTCTCATGGGTTGGAAATGGATGGTACAAAATCCCTTACCCATTCAAGTCTACCATAAGGAACTATGGGATTCTAAGTTCACTCCATATTTTTATAAAATCTACCATGGAGTTATGGTACCCATTCACAAGATATTGTATAATACAAATGCCCCAAGATTTTCTCCTGAAGCCGAAATTGATATTCTCCTTGTGGGAAGATGGTTTGGAGAAGAATTTTTCACTTATATCAGAGTATTCGGAAGCATTGCCTCTCTTCATATACTTCCCTTGTATGTTCCTGACAATTGATGGCCCGGGAAATAGCCTACTAAACCTGTGGGGTTGGGAGGATGAGCAGAGAACTTAAGGACAAGAGAAAGGCAATTTGGTCGCAATTCCCTGTGGTCTGTGGAACTTTTGCATTGTTTGATCTAGGTCACGCTTTCAGGGAAGTAGACAACATGTTGAGTCTACGATTTCCTAGTTCCCAAGGAGACAGTTTAATCCCTTTGATGTGATAAAGAATTTTACCATGACAATTAAAATAAAGGTGTTCACTAAGGAAGATGATCTCTTCGACGACGTTTTCTAGCAGAAGAGCACACTCAGAGACATCTTACACATGGCCCAAATCTAGTTTGGCCCAGCAAAACTCCAAGAGTTTAAATTCTACAGAGAATGAAGATTTGAAAATGTCCCATTGGACAAATTGCGTGTAGAACCAATGAGGGAACCCACTCCCAGCATTAGCATGAGTGGAAGCTCGAGGTATACAAGTCTAAATCTAAGTCTCAAAGAGAATTGCCAGAAAGGTCTAGACGGTCAGAGAGTGATCACAACAAGAGTGAAGGATCAATCAGGGATACTGCCCAATCCAAGGAAAATTCTAAGTAGCAAGTGTTGTCGCCAAAACAGGTGGAAATTCCCGCTCCCCTCATCTAGCCAACAAAGCCATTAAGAACAGAGCTGGAGAAAGAATGGGAAAACTTTAATGAATTGATCAACACAGAGGAGCAAAACGTAGAGACACCAAAGAATCCAGCACAGACAACCACATAAATGGTGATTGAAATAGTGGTCAATGCTCCAGAAACTGAGTACATTCCCATAGCTCCGTGATCTGAAATTATACTAAAGATAGAGGAAATCCCTCCTCTAGATGTGTTTTACAATCTGCCGCACAAAGCTGTGATCAAGAGACGGAGAAAGAAGCGAAAACTAGATAGCATGCTCTCACCTTAAGCAAAGCCGCTGGATGTCCTTTGGCAAGACCCTACCATTGATCCGACAGAGAAACTGACTAGATCCCAAATCGCAGGAGCTTATGCTTCTGCGACTATTGACAAAGCATCCGAAGTTCAACTATTGCTTAAAGATAAAGAGGATAAAATCTTGTTTTTGTAGCAATAGTTACAACAAGCCATCATTAGCTAGGAAGCAGAAGAAAAATTGGTAAAGTTACAACAGGACTTCCAGCAAATGCAACTAGGTTATCAAAGCAGTTTGGCTGAAAAAGAACAACATTTACAGGCCACGTTAGAAATGCACAAAGATGACCCTAAAGTCGCAGAATTTGTCACAGAATCCCTTGCCCTGAGTGATCAACTCTTGCAACAGCAGGAAACGCTTTGCCAAAGAATATCACAATGGAACTTTCACTCCGAAATGAGTGACAATATCACAAGTCAAGTTGTAGATTTGTGACTTGATTATGATTTAATTTATAAGAAAGTTTCTGACTATTTGAATTGACAGGAATCAAAAGAAGGCAAGAAAGCAGGGTTGCCCAAGATCAATGAATCCCACAAAAAAATGTTGTTTAATAAATTGGATGCACAGATCAAAAAGCAGAATAGGCAGCGGAAGAAGCAGCAACAACAGCAAGCAATATCATTGATTGTGTCAATGAAAACCTGAATAGAGCCAACCTAATATCGGAAACCGCTCCAGGATTTCTCCCAAAAACACAGCAACTGCAAATGAGTTGGAGACAGAAAGCTGAAGAAAAGGCAGAGTCAATAAAAAAGTTAACTAAGTTAAAATGGGACACTTACTGGCAATATATGGTGAAACCACACAGTCAGTGTATGACAGAAAGCTGAAGAAAAGTCAGAGTCAATCAAAATGTTAACTAAGTTAAAATGGGACACTTACTGGAAATATTTGGTGAAACCACACAGTCAGTGTATGACTCTGAAGTTCCTTACAAATTCCACCGAGAAGATAGCACCAGCGCTTGTTGATTTCATTTTCGTAGGAAAATTAAAATTAGAGGTCAGCTAACCAACACTCCTGAAGTCGATGCTGGATACTTGCGACTTAAGAGAACAGATGCATAGTTGATCTTTAGATACAGTTTCAGTTTAATTTCAATTTATTTTTGCTTTAGATGAGGATGGTCATTTAAACCTCCTCCTATATCTTTGTAATAACTCTTTTTAGTCTTTAGTTTGTAGTATTTAAACCCCTCTCATGTATTTAGGGAAGGGTTCAGAAATTTATCAAAAACAGTTCTTCAGAACATGCACTTTTCCCCCGTTGAGGAGGTTTTGATAAATGAATGGAACGAGATTTATTTATATCTGTGTTTAATGTCTGCTACTGAAATGCACTTCTATACTCTTAGTAGATATTGAATTATGAGAAGATACATCTATATTGCTGAAACTCATGAATAGGACTTATTATCAATGGTACTTTTATCTCTTAATGGTTTCTGCTTATGCATCAAATGATATGTTATTTTTACTTGTTTATATATGAAGGCTTGAATGTTCAGTTATCATTTTTGCACTTTTGTACGCTGATAACTATTCCTTTTATGTTGAGTGTATGAATAACTTATTATGTGATATGCTTATCATAATTGTTTCCGCTAATTTGTTATACAAAACAATTTACTTTTAATGGATTCTTTTCTCAGCAATTGAATAATCTTTATTACCAATTGTTGTTGGAAGCTATTTTAGATCGCATAAGTGAAGAGTTAATCCCGGGATAGTTTTTTAGAATTAGATGTTTCCGTTCATTAGAATAAAATTGTATGTGTTAGATTAGATTTAGATTAAAAGAATTCTCTTTAGAAACTTTTAGGAAGGAAAACATCATCCCTTAGCATCATCACAAACAAAATTGGGAAACTGGTCCCATTACCCCCAATTGAAGCCACTATCCGAAACGGAAAAGGAGTTGCTTTCAAGGTCTAGACTGCTAGGTGTGGAACCTGATTATCTTCTGTATTGAAAGGTATTGCCACATTGGACCCAAGTTCGAAATGGGCCGGCAACGCCACCCCTAAAATATTCGCCGACGGTAGAAAATATGTTTAATTTAGGGTTTTTTGCCCTAGAAGGCAACCCCTCACTCTATATGAGGAAATTGTATTGCATCTATGTAGATCTGTATTCTGAGTGAGAAAGAGAGAAAAGATTGAGAGCGAAGAGGGTGTTACAGTAGATCTTTTGTAGGTTGTATCTCTTCAGTTTGCTAGATAATATAAAAGGAAGGATTGGTTGTTTCTCCGTGGACATAGCCCAAACTGAGTGAACCACGTATATCTGTGTCTCTCTTGTTTTTATGTGTTTTCTGTGTTTATATTTCTACAATATTTTATGTGTTCCATTGCTCCATAATATATAATTTTCTAACACAGACCAGATGGTTATCCCCCTTGTTGTAGACCCGATTTTCGGGGCTTCAACATATTTGGTGCTAGAAGGAGGGCCCAAATTGTGAATGGCTAGTAAATCTAAATCCAAAACCCATTCTGAGATTAAATCGCTCTCAACATCTCCCCCGACTTCTCCATCGCATTCTAAGTCTTTCAACCTTAAGCGTCAAGTTGAGAAAACAAAAACCACTGCCGCAAACACAAACATTTCAGATAAATCTACTATTGAACCCCCTGAAGTTCAGTCTTTGATCCATAAACTTCAAGTATTTTCCATATCACCACAGAAATCTGAATTATCTCAAGGTAGTGTGACTTCACAATATATTCCTTCTCATCCTTTTACCATATTATAGAGTGAAAAACCTTGGTATTGAACCAATCGAATTACCTCTGCCTAAAAGGAAAAGAGAAAGGAAGACACCTCAAGGGTCTGATAGTGAGACTCTTTCATCATCATCATCCATTTCATCTTCTCCATTGCAAAGTCAACCATCCACTCCTCTACTTCATATCGTTGTTCAACAGAGTACTCGAACTTCGACATCTTCGTCCCAACCACAAGCAGCTTCATCTGTGCTTTCCTCTATTAGTAGTTCAACTATGGCTCAAAACCCATGGAACAATTCAGGGGCAGTCTCAATGCCTGCGCCCTTGAATCAATTACCGGCCCATCCTAAGAAATGGCTGCCCAAGTTTAATCCTGAAATAGGCATGCTAGCAGAAGAACACATAAATAACTTTATGTTATCAATAAATTTAAATGGAGTTACAGAAGAAGATGTTGTTGTTAGAATTTTTCCATATACTTTACAAGGAGCGGCTGGGTCCTGGTATTTTTCATTACCATCAGGATCCATTACTAGTTGGAACATTTTCCAAGAGAAATTCTTGACAAAGTTCGGCGATGATAGGTCTACAGCAACATTGATCAATGATCTATCAAATCTTAAGATCGAATCGAGAGAACCTATCAAATAGTTCAACTCGCGTTTCAACAAGCTCCTGAATAAAATCCCTACCGCTTCCAAGCCTAGCGAAGAAGTTCGAAGTGAATGGTACATATCTACTTTACCATCGAATATAGAAATCATTTTTGATACGGCCACCAAGCCAACATTGTTATGAAACCAGCTCAAGAAAAGATAGAAAAGATAGATCAACGCCTTAGAATTCAGCCTCTTCGAAAGGGAAACCTCCTTTACATTACATAAATGAACAATTCTTGGATGATACAAATGAAAAGACCTCCTTTCTATATATAGGAGTCTAAGGGGTCATGATATAATCAAAGCCGACATAACAATAATAATGTAAGGTCACAATAATAACAAAAGTGGGCTTCTATGGGGCACAATAATAACAATATGGGCACTAAATGGGTACATCAATATAATAAGGGGGTTGTACTAATAATAATAAGGGGTTACACTAGTAGATTACGGGCCTAACATGCCCCTCTCCTTCAAAAAGTGTTGTCCTCAACGCTTGAGTAGTTCTTGATGCTTCTGTATAAACTTCTTGTCCTTCGATGAGGAATCTTCAGCAAGTAAGTTCTTCCATTTGATGAGATACTCTGAAATTGATTGATTTCGTAGCTGCCGGGTTCTTGTTTCTGTGACTGCTCTAGGTTCCAATATGATTTTTCCTTCCTCTTCAATTTCTGGCAATATTGTTTGAATTGGTATCTTTTGCAACTTTTGAATAAGTGGCAATACTTCTTTGTCCTTCTTCCATTCATCCCTTGCTTCTTTTATCCAATCTAGTTGGATAATAGAAATAGCACAAAACAATGCTTCCACATCCTCATCCTTTCTTGAGTGCATCTGCAACAAAATTTTGCTTCCATTTTCTATAGATGATGTCAAAGTCACAACACAACATATTTGTGACACATTTTTTCTGTTCTTCTAAAGATAATAGTTGTTCTAAAAAGTATTTAAGACTATCATGATCCATTTTTACCTTGAAGTGTCTTCCCATTCGGTAAGGTCGCCATTTTTTAAGCGCATGTAGTATTGACAAAATTTCCTTCTCATAAATAGCTTGCTTGAGATGTAGGAGTAAAAATACCCAATCACCTACATCAAAACATTTTTCACTACGATGTTGATCTACCTGTTGTTTCATTTGATTTTGCACCAAAGTGGCATTATCCTTTCAAAGCTGGAGAACTTGTTGTTGATGCTTGATGTGATCTTTCACTGCTTGAACCTTTTTCTTCTTGATATGTCCTTCTATCTTTAGAGTTTGAGGAGTGGTAATTTCTTTCAATCCTTTACAATATATGGTTGGATTCATTTCTTGATGCTTGATGTGATCTTTCACTTCTTGAAAATTTTTCTTCTT
>APFE030779188.1:0-69360 GCA_000404065.3 Pinus taeda | reverse complement strand
AGTCCCACTACTCTTCTAGACCTCTTAGGTCATAGTCGCTCTCATGCTATTGGTGAGGGAGTGACGAGAGACCTAAAATCAATGTCATAGGCCTACATTCCAGTCACTGTGAACCAAACTTTCCAGTTTTGTACCAACAACCTTGGGATTTAAGCTACCTTTTCAGGCCCAGAGCGTAGGCCACTCCCCAAAATGGAATGATAGCTTGAAATAAAGAAGATTACATTGAAACAATGATGCAAAAGTAATAAGCTCAACAAGAGCTTAATGAGACCCCTACTAGCCATGACATACATTTCATCAAACATATCATCGACATGTAACCTAATGGTGTAAACTACAAAATTAATTGTAGGGATGTCATACTTATCTGAGAATCATTATGAACCATTGTTCCCTCATGCCATTTGCTACATATACATCTATTAGGTCATATACACATTATCTATTCATATAAAAATAAAAACATGCTAAGATCCATACTTAGTTGTTGTCATAAAATGTGCATATAACTATTGGGTGGTATAAATGCAAGATTTACACCAACATTTAATTTGTCAATCCAGGTAAGTAAACTTAGAGGCATAGCACAATATATGCGAGAATATGACCTCAGGGATTTGTCAAATAAAAACCAAGCTTTTGCAAGAAATTCAGAAGGGCATCATTCGGGAAAAATGAACAAGACTCTTTGAAGGAAAAGTAAACACACTATGGGAATCTACTTTTGGCTCCTCCTTTGGGTTGAGTTGACTCCTGCAATAGGTCTTTTTGAGCTGTCCAGGGGACAAGCGAATGTAGGCCCCATTCATAATAAAGCGATTCAAAAACCTATTAAAAATTACTCCTATGTTGTAAGGATGAAAATAATGAAATTAAACTAGAAATCCCACGGCAACTTCATTCCAACTAATCTAAGGAAATAATCGAATGCTTTAAAGAGAATCAAGATAATAATGCACTACTTCTCTTAAAGACAATTTAGTACTTTAGTTGTAAGGAAAATATGCAATAAGAACTAATGAAATAAATATATAATTTGTGTTGTTTACCCTCATCTTATGAAATACATCGTGAAAATGTTATCTATAATAAGTGAACCATTTAATTATAATGAAGAATTATGTGAACACTTTACCAACAAGTTTTACAATCTTTCCTTATGATGGTCCTAGCATTTTCTTATTGAGAGTGTAGGAATCGATTTTTTTCTTTCAAAGTGCAGGAATAAATGTTTTTCTTTCAGGGTGGAGGAATCATTTTTACATTTAAAATTATGATCTTTAGCAATTAATTTAAACTAACGAGAATTCTTTACCCAACAGTTGTTTCCTTCACCATTGCATTATGAAAATAAACTTTATTATGCAGCAATGAGACCAGGGCAAATCTTGAAATAATGAATAAGGGATGGAGTTTAAAGCATTCACTATTTATGTTCAACCTTGATAAAAATATATCCAAGAAACGAAAATTAATGTTAAACTTAAATAATCAGAACAACAATGAAGAATTTATGGATTTAAGTTGAAAGTTAAATGGCTGAAAAGAAAAGATATCAAATGAAATTGCATAATTTTCTAAGATCACACTCACACCATGCAAACTAAAATGAAACAAAGGAAAATTGAGAGGTTTGGGGCAATGGACTCGCCGGTGGGCCCAACCACCTAACTTGTTGCCCTTGTAGCAATTTAAATCATAGTCTTAGAACATTATGGAGAAACAAAATTATTCAAAAGCGATTCCCAAATAAACTCATTTCTCAGATGAAACCAAAATTCTAAATTAAATGCCAAAGAAATTGATTGGAGAAGTCCTATTACAAAATCATTAAATAATAAAGAGATGGCTCGAGTGGTCCCCCCGAGGGATCATCCAACTGAGAGTGCAACTCCTCCCTTCCTGCATAATGACATCAAATTCCCTGTTTCGCAATTTGCAAAGTTCAACGCCCAATATGAATCTGAGGTCTCCCATGAGTTCGATTGGTAATCTTCTAAGTGCACAATCCTCTCTTTTATAATAGCAACGCTACCCCTCCTTAATTAGATCCATGATTACAATTTTAGCATGATTTGTAAATAAATTTTCATCATGAAACAAGAAAATATCACTTGGCTAAGTTCGTGAGTTAATACAACCATAAACATTATAATTGTTAAAAGCTATGACCATTATGATGTATGATGTTGAGATACCATTCACGCAACAATCTTCATAATCTGCTTGTGTTCTTCTTCACTCTAATCACGGGAACACTTCCAATCAATACAATGAATGGTTTCCATAATCCTCGAGTGGTGCGGATTCCTTATCATCATTTATATAGGACCGTGAAAATGATAGCAACGATTCTATGGTGGGAGAAATTCTTCAGCCGTGAAGAAAGTTATGGTAACACGATAATGTACCATATGTTTACACTCTTTTCTCATCATGTTACAAACACCAAGCAAGGCAAATTTAAAGTCAAATGCCCACACAATTTGTGTGTGCAGTACCTAGTGCGTTTCAAGTATCGTGATGTAATCATCATAGAGCAAAAATTTTGCTTGTACTACCCTTAACATTGATGATGAACCATATTCGTTTCCTTTTTGATCCTTTGAATACCTCTTCTCTATTCCATAAGCCTTGTATGACATAATTATGTTGTCCAAAGGCCATTCTAATGGATTAAGCTTTGTTCACTTTCTTCCACAGAACTTAAAACAAACGGGAAAGTTCTAGTACGTTACTCCTTCTACACAAGGATGACAATATTTCAACGCAATTGGTTGAATGTGATAGTTATGCTAAGGAGGACAGTGGTGGTAGTAATTGTGCTCTCCTCATTCCCTGTTACTATAGCTTTATATGAACACGCATCCTTTCCTTGCTAAACAGCGAGGTAGTCATCACCCTATATAATGAAAGTCAACAACATATCATATATGTATTGTTGGTACATGAACCGTTGTTGTAGGAATAGCTAGTGCAGGAATTGTTGGTGTAGGAATAAATGGTGCATAAATAGCTAGTGCGGGAATGTTCGTGTAGGCACAACTAGCATAGAAAATGTTAGTATAGGAATGCTAGCACCTACCACAAAAGAGCCTATCATTAATGAAATTTTCACACTAAATACTCTTCAAATAAAAAAAGCACTAAGAGATCATAGATCAACAACTATCAACTCTAAATGCCTCTAAATAATGGCTCAATAATGCGTAGAAACAATACTAATGACTATAAATGCTTAGTATAAGCATATAGTTATTTAGAAAAAAAGCATAGAAAGATGGAAAAAATGGAGGCCCAACACTCCCCCACACCGACCTTCTTTCATGTCCTCATGGAAGGCAAACTTTAGGACTATAAAACCGTGGAAGAAGGCAGGGGAATGTATGCTTCTCGATAAAAAGTGGGAGAAAAAAAATCAACAAGGGAATATGAAGATATCTAGTATGTCATCATTTTTAAAACATTCATTAAGTCTGCAACATTATTATTATTGTGCCAACTAAAGCCATGCTACAGTCCTAACGAAGATATCAAGTACAGAGATGGTAAAATAGTAATGTAAGAGATCAAGTAAAGGACAGAAATGCTTGTACCAAACATGATGGAAAAAGAGTATTTCACCCTTATGATAGACATCACAGACCTACTATCCTGTTTCAAATGAAGTCCCTGCTTGTCATAGATTTCATAGCTCTTATTTCTATTAAGAGTCTTATTAACAATCATGATAAAAAATTAAATATTTGCTGAAAATTTGCAATTCCAAGAAAATTACCAAAAGATTCCTACACCTACTATAACAATCCTATACATAGTTCATGTAGTACTTATTTAATGGCAACCATAATCAACACACATTTTTGTGCATGAACACCTAGTGAGTAATCATCACTAAGAAATTCATCACTCTAAATAACATAAAGAATTGGAGTTATGATAGCAAAAAAGAGAAATAAAAATAGAACAAGATGACACCTTCGTGGACCAATAAATAAACACTCTAAATTTTATTGTCATCTAGGTGCAAAAATAACTTTCTTCTTAATCTAGTACAAAGAATTACCTTCACTAAGGGTACCACAACATTGAAGATTCCTAATTTTTGAAAGATAGAAATCAAAGCACCATGCTGAAATCGTTTTAAAACCATTTTCCAAGAAATAAAATGATGAGTTTTAGGGAAAGAGAAGGATAACTGAGTAAATCTTAGTATGCAATTAACTTTAATACCATAGACATGGCCTTGCTGCCCTCATGTTTCTATAACGTCGACATGGATGTCTTTTAACCAATTGAAATGCATATGTCCGACTTACTAGATATAGATTCAGAGTTATCTTATTTAATTTTAAAAATCAGATAAAGGCTACTATCCTTGCTTGGTAACCAGCTGATGGTAGTGCCACTCACAAGAAGCAACACGGATGAACAGGTCACTTCATGGTGAGAGATCCTGTCTTCCATATTTTCAGATGAAATCTGTTACTCTCTCTTGGTGACCAACACAATAATGTCATGCATGTTGAGTCCCATGATCATGGTAGTTCGGCTCATCATGAGACCTCCTATTCTCCACTAAATCTTTTATAAATTTTGATCGTAATTAACTTTGAAGGTTACTTAATAAGTGGAGAGAAAGATCTACTCCTTAAGAGTATGGGATGGTGTGAAACGTTTTTAATGACTAATCATTCCTAGCTAGTTCCTCTACCCTAAAGACTTATTAAAAATATCCCACATAGTGACTGAAAATTTCTTTAAGTGATTAATTATAATGTTCTTGTGACTAGCTTATTTAGATCTTTATAAGAGTGGTCCAACATAGGGGCTCTCCAATAGTACCTTCTAAGGGAAACTTGAAAATATATATCTGAGATGAAAACTTCATTAGAGTGATTAATCATGGTTACTTTTGCAAAATGATGAGGTATTAGGGTGAATCATACTCAACTAGATTTGTCACAAATGTGTGTAACAACCAATGTGGATCAAAGCAATTTCAATTGTTATGCTTTGAAAGTCAAAACCCCAATTGCATTGTTGTAACAACTTGATTCATGAAATTTCTTTATTCTTATATCCTACTCTACCTTAAGAATCAGAAGACTCCCTTTTAAGTATAGGAGGACTCCTAGTGCAACCAAGTGCACAACAAGAGGATAATCATATTCATGCTCAAATTTAGAAAGTATATACGAGAAAATACCAAAACATGAGGAACCAACTCCATTAACTAAGGTGATACTACAAATTGCTGAATGATAAAGGAGTGGATACTAACAGGCATATGAAACGAAGATTCGATGGGATCCATATAGTCTTGGTCATTTGATTCATGGGCAACATCCAGTGTATCATGCAAATATTCCACATTTATGTTTTCATCCTCTGAAGTGCAGGCTCGATCAGGTTGGTGTTATCTAATCTCTGCTTCTATTGGATTCTCCTCATCAAGCATGATCCATAGCTTCTCGGTCTCCCTAGGAAGATCTTCTAGTTCTTCATGAGTTTCTTCCTCCAAAGGAATATACCTATCTCTAATTGATGCCAAAATGTGCTCTTTCTGTGAAGGAGAGACCCTAGCTTCTGCCGGAATTTGAGAGAGTTATTTGAATAACATCGCACTTCGTGGCACTTTCCTTCTAGTTGGGAAGTCTTGTCAGCAGCTAGATTGAGAGTTGGGGGTTCTTTTAGCACTTGAAAAACTCAAAAGATTAATTGCAGTAAAAAGAACAAAGCAAGATTGTAAATTAAGGAAATCACACTTGCGGAAATTAAATAACCTCTATTACAGAAAAAAAAAAAGTAACACACTTTGCAGTAAAAGAAAATTCTCATAAAAAACTCAATTGCAGTAAATTAAACATCACACTTTGTAGAAAGAAAAATTACTCATAAAAGCTAAATTGCAGTAAAAGAAACAAATCAAGCATCACACTTTGCAGTAAATGAAATCACTCATTTGCAGAAAATAAAACCTATCTTGTGAGCCCTGTCAGAATGTCATCTAGTATACTTCAACATGCAAGGGGAATCTCATTAATCTAGTAATTCAATTGCGAAGGAAATGGAAAAGTATGACAAATCGTTGAGGCCTTATCTTACAATGCTTCGCTGGAAATGATGCCAAAATGTTAGGCAGTATGAATGGAAGCTTTACACCAACATTTAATTTTTCAATCCAAGTAAGTAAACTTAGAGGTGTAGCATAATATATGCCAGAATACGACCTCAGGGATCTATCAAATAAAAACCAAGATTTTGCAAGAAATCCAAAAGGGCATCATTCAGGAAAAATAAACAAGACTCTTCGAAGGCATAGTAAACAAACTATGAGAATCTACTTTTGGCTCCTCTTATAGGTTGAGTTGACTCCTGCAGTAAGTCTTCTTCAGTTGTCGAGGTAACAAGGGAATGTAGGCCCCATTCAAAAGAAAGTGATTGAAAAACCTCTTAAAAATTACTGCTATGTTGCAAGGATGAGAAGAATGAAATTAAACTAGAAATCACATGGAAACTTCATTCCAGCTAATATAAAGAAATAATCGAATGCCTTAAAAAGAATCAAGATAATAATGCACTACTTCTCTTAAAGAAAATTTAATATATGCAATAAAAACCAATGAAATAAATATATAATTGGTGTTGTTTACCCTAATCTTATTAAATACTTCCTCAAAATGTCCTATATAATATGTGCAACATTTAATTATAATGAAGAATTATGTGAATGCTTTACCAATAAGTTTTACAATCTTTCCTTATGTTGATCTTGGAATTTACTTATTAAGAGTGTAGGAATATAAGTTTTTCTTTCGAAGTGCGGGCATACATCTTTTTCCTTCAAAGTGAAGGAATCAGTTTTACATTTAAAATAATGATCTTGAGGTAGTTAATTTAAATTATCAAGAACTCTTTACCCAGAAGTTGTTTTCTTCACCATTGCATTCTGAAAATAAACTTTATTATGAACAAATGAGATGAGGGTGAATCTTGTAATAATGAATAAAAGATGCATTTTAAAACATTCACTATTTACTTATGTTAAGCCTTGATAAAAATATATCCAAGAAACAACAATTAATGTTAAAATTAAATAATTAACACAATAATAAAGAAATTATGGATTGAAGTTGAAAGTTAAATGGTTGAAAAGAAAAACTATGAAATGAGATTGCATAATTTTCTAAGATCACACTAAGACCATGAAAAATAAAATGTAGCAAAGGAAAATTAAGAGGTTTGGGGCAATGGAATGGATAGTGGGCCCAACCACCTGTTTATGCCTCGAAAATCGCTGCAACAACATCGAGGAAAACCACCCGGTCCAGACCTTAATGCAAATCCTTTTCCATTTGGTGTGGTGGCTTTGACTGGAGATAATGGGACCAGTTTCCCAATGATGAATAAAAGGGGATGGATAAATGAGTGGTTTTCTAATAAAATGGTAATGTATGAATGATTTAATCTAAAAAGTAAAAATATTAATAACTATCCTATCCCAGGAAATTTCTATTTCTAAGTGTAACGTTTGATAATCTCTATTCACAAATAAGCGTATAGATGACTCTATTTGATAAGCAAAAACATTCATTCATATAATAATTACTTTGTTGAAATAGTTGAACAAAGTAACCAATAAAACATTGTTACACTTATCCTTTATATATCACCGATACATATATGACTAAAAGAATAACATCCATTAAACATCCAATGTTAAAAATATAAGCAATGTTGTTGAAAACACCTACATATATTCAATGATAGCAAGAGTAATAAAATAACGATTCACATAAAAGAACGAAACTAGATCATAGATAGTAGTACCATATGTGTTGTAAATCATTCCCGATATCAATCGCAATTCTAATTCCTTTTTCCAACTCAGAGATACTTTCATATCAAGGCAATAGTGCACATCCCATAAAAGCTTCTTCGTTAGAATTTGGAATAATGGCCCAGTCTTTATAAAAAAAATATACCGGAAGCACAATAGTGCAACTTCCAGGTTTGAGTCTTAGACAAAAACTAAGGACCCTTCCTAAGTGCATGAAAGGGTCTATAAATACTAATTAAACTAACTAACTACAAAAATAAAATTCTATTTAATTGGTACAACTAGATCTTCAATATCTTCTCCATAGCAGGTTTGTTGGTAGTCGGCAGCATGATTCACACTTCGGTTGTTCTCCCTTTGATCTGAGTTGGTAGATTGCAAGCATCGGTTCCAATTTTGGAGGGTGGATGAGACAAGAAGGGAGCTGAGCTGAGTATGTGGAATCATGTATTTTGGGGATGATACAACCGATTGCATCGGTTAGACACTTGAGGGTGGCCCTCTGACTATATGGTTTTACTAAGAACAACCAATAGGTTTCCCAAGTTAAAATTTCGATGCCTGCGATTAACCTTGCATTCTTATCCAACTCCTGATTGCATGCTTGCTCCAATGTCTTAGCTGACAGTAATTACCTGGGGTACATTGTGAAATAATATTAGACAGATAGAGAGTGTTATTGATTAATTCAATTAAGTTCCTTGTAGATAATCTACATCTGGAAACATCTCTCTCTGTCTTCATCAGCTATGACTGCCATTCTAAGAATAGGATCTCCTTGTGTGATTATAGGATTTTGGGTAGATTTGCTACATGTCCCTCATTGCTATCTTGCCAACCAAGAAAATTCGTCAGGGTCTCGTCGGCCTGCTCCAAATCATGTCTAGCATCAACTTATTTGTCAACTATTGATGCTGTTATATCATAAAGGGGCTCAACCTAAGAAATATTATGACATAACAGTCTTAACTGTGTCACCAATGCCTTGTTAATTTGTATCTCTTCTGTTCTGAAATTGGCAGGTTGTGGAAGACTCTTGAACTTCTCTATTTGAAGTGATAGCTAAGTGTTTTTCTCATCTTTTTTTTTCGCCATTAGTTCGTTCATCGTCCTTAACTTTTCGAATGCTTCTGATAATTATTTCTAATTTTGTATTGCGCTTGAGTCTATTCTTTGTTTTTCTTTAAGAAAATGCTTATTCAATTGATTGTTTAATTGCTACTGTGTTGATAATTGTTATTCCAACTGTTCAACTTTCTGTTGTGCTTTGTACAGCTGTGTTTGTAATAAAACAATTGCTTGGTATTTTTCTTTAAGTAGATTACTCACTTCTGATGCCTTGTTCATAGTGGCTGCCGAATAAGCTCTGGCATACTGAGAGTGCTTCGTTAGGTCATCGGAAGGGTCAAACGCTTCTTTCCAAACTACATTAGCTGTCTCTGTTTGCTCTGGAAATAGGGAAGGTTGATCAATTATTCTCCTTTTTCGTTGTCTTTTCACTACAGCCCTACGTTTCGGACTATAAAAGACATCTAATGGAGGTATGTCCTCCACCTGCAAAATGATTTGATGAGAGGGATCTTTTGGAATTATTTCTAAATCCATCCTAGGGGGTAGGCCGCTGGTTCCTTTGTTCAGAACCTTTGTTGATGTTGTATCCTTTGTATCTGTTGCTTTGGGTGTATTAGCACCTTTTGGACCTTCCAGATTGCTTATAATGGAGTCAAATTGCTACCATTCTTGGAGTAGTTTCGGATCAATCTGGGTATCCACATTGACATTTCCGCTACCCTTATCTTGCTCCTCTTTCTACTTTTCCTCGTGCTCTTTATCCTATACTTTCTCATGTACTTTCTCCTACTCTTTCTCAAGAATCTTTGAAGTAGTTGGAGGTTTTTCGATGCGTTGTTTTTCAAGCTCGCTTGATTGTGTTGTCGGGGAAGTAGCTAATAAATCCAGAGGCAGAGTTTGAAACCTCTATTCTCTGAGTTTATTAAATTCTACTAGCACTTCATCATTATATCTCATTTTATCCAGTGCTTGGACCTGGAATAATGACTCTGCCGAAGAAAATAAGTCATCAAAATCATCTTCCTTATGATCCAACCTTGTGAGTTTGGCATGTTCAAGCACATTGTAGACGACTTTCCTTGGGTCAAATCACCTATTAGGAATGGTATCAATATTAAGCATGTTTATTTTCTCTGCTTCCTTCTACGCATGCTTGTATTCATGTAAAGTATAAACACCGCATCTCAGAGGAAAAGTAGGCCAAGACTGCCTTTTTGAAATCCTAAGAGTCTTGGATGTTCCCGCGGACGTAATTTGATAGGCTACTTCTGAGGCCAACAACTTGTCGGGTATGTATAGAGGAAGGACATGAGACCTGGAAAGGCTACCAAAAACCCTTATGTATGTGAGTTTATCCTCCCAAAACCAGTTTCCTAGAGTAGTTAGGTCAATCTCTGCTTGTGGAGAAATCTTCGAGGTAGGCTTGTCAAAAATGGCACAGTAAATAGGCAACATAAAACCATTACAAATTGTATACAAGTGATACTTATAGTGTGCTTTCCACAACATTTGGTGATAAATGTGAATTGGCATGGGGTCTTGTGGAGTCCATCTCCACCCCAGTACAGGAAATTCAGAGTTGAAACAAAGAGTATCTAAAATATAAGCACTAAAATAAAACAGCGGAATAGACCTATCGGTCATGCGAGTTTTATTTCTAAACTCAAGAATAGCAGGGGCTAGCTTATCTGACAACATATTTCCCCAATCCATTATCTCACTGTTAACTGTTGCTTCCATTAAAGGAACCTTTTCAATCGTGAACTTTGCAAAATCATGTAATCCCCAAATCCTACACATCATTGCCCTGGCATAACAGTAAGGAGAACATATTGAATCTACAGATTACTTACCTAAAGATTCATGTTCGTGCCTTGTGGGGTCCTGTATCCATTCTCGAATTGGGGCCGATTCAATTTCATTCTCACTTGTGAACTAATCCAGAAATACTTTATTGTATTTCTTTTGTGGTTCAGGCAAGTGATACATCTTTCTTAAATCATCAGGTTGGAACGAGCCGAAGACTCTTCCGTCGATTGTGTAGAATGTTCTATTCATAACATGGATTTCCTCTATTGCCCATCGCATTACATCTATTTACGGAAGAATTTTTTCTAGAGCTGCTATTTGGTGTAGATATGAGTCAGCTAAGTCCTTTAGGGAAGCCTTTGACCTTCTAGTTGAATATGCAGTAGCTTACATCGATACCATTTCAGGCTCTTCAGCTTAAATTAGATTATATATGCTTTTCCAGCTTGTGTTGCTGAGGCCAAGACAAGTAGTGTCTGAAATCAATCCCTTCTTGCTTGTTCCTGGATCAGAGGTAGATTTCTCTGTTACTATGGGAGCTGATGCTACCGCAAATCTCTTGGATTTCTTCCCCATTTGACTTGAATTTGTTGCTTCAGCGGAGCTCTACACAGGGAATAAAATGAACGTAATACAGAGAATATGTGGTGCGAGCCAATATGAAAGAGTTATATCAATTAATGAATAATGAAGGATTAAACTAATACTGCCGCAGATACAATCTCAGGGGAGATCTCGGCATAACTGCTTCATTAATTGGCCACTTTAACCTGTCAATCATTTTAAATACCCATCATATCATTTATACGCCGAATGATTCATTCAAGCGTGGCTTGAGGTTTTGGTGGATAATCACAAGTAAATCACTATCGGGAATAAGAAGGCTTTTAATAATAATCTAAAATAATACATGAAAGCCTTTTCAATCTATTTTGGAACTCGTGCCTGGCTTTATCAGATCGCAATCGGAGAAGTGCTTAAGTGGTAATATTTGTGTCATTGCAAAATCCTCGATCCCTGATGGCCATACACCTTATCACATCGGGAGTTTTTAAAGGTGTCTTTAACGTGTGCTGCGCTACATTCCCTGATTGCCGATAGTGATATCGCATCAGATGAATAGTGGGAGGGCCTTTTTTTATACTTGCTTGCCTTTCCCGATAACCGATAGTTATTCACTTTTTGGATCGGGGTAAACCAATGGGTCTTTGCATTATGTATCCCTTGTTGTTGCGATATGCAATCTTGCGATCGCTTTATCGCAATAATAAAGAATTATATATTTATTTCATAAGACCAATTTATATTTGTTCAAAAGGTTTATAATATATTGTTTCTTTTGGACTTTTTGATGAAGGATGAGTTGGTACCAATTTTATTCACACATCTATAAAAGGGACCCATTTCATATTATACTTAAAAAGAAAAATTTTATGAAATGGGGGGTTGTTGTACAACACAACAGTTGGTGATTCACTGCGAGAAACAGTTATCTCTGAAAACTGTTGAAATACTTAAACTTTCTTTATATAGAAATCTTATCTAAGAGGAGAATACTAATATAACTAGGTATACATAAATTCTGAATCTAATAATAGTTATTTTTTCTAGTTTCCTCTCTTGTTAAAATTAAATACATTCTAAGCTTTAAATTAGCCTTTATTGGTTGATAATGATAAGACATAGAACCTTTCCAACTTAGCTTTATAATGACTCCATTGTCATAGGTAGAGCCTCTGCTGCCAGCAAAAGTTTATAGTCTCGACAGGGATACCTTTTAACCATTTAATCGTCCATTATCCCATCCATTTCAGAGTATAATTAAAAGAATGAATCCAAAAATATGCCTTCATATTTTGTATTTCTTTTTCTTTTTTATTATTTTGCAAGATAAAATGCCATTGTCCTGGTTTTGTGGCTAGCTATTTGACAATGCCATTCATTGGTTGTAATTTAACTGAACAAGATGGCTCGTGATGAGACCCCTTGTCTTAAAATTATAAGCCATTACCCTGTTTTGGTATGCAGTATTGGTAATGTTAATTAAACTATTCCCCAATGATCATGGTAAACAGGCTTGTAATAAGACCCCTTATCTTTTATATCAAATATATTTTAGAATTACACTTTGAGTAATCATAAACTTTGATGAATGGGATGGACAATTTTCTCCTTAAGAGAGCATGGATGACATGGTAAGAGTTGAAGATGCTAAGATTGAATCAGTTTCTGTTTTTATATTGATAATTGTTTTTTGGCCATTTGAAAACATTAAAATGATTTACAGTACTTCTAAATCTCGAGAAGATTTCACAAAAATAAAATGGGGTTTCAGAATCTAAATATACCTAATTTCCTAGAAATTTTCCTTTTGTTTAAGGTTTCCATTTTAAAAGTAAATATAAAAAATATTTCTTTTGAGAAACTTTTTTAATATAGCAAAGGCCAATGGAAGATATCTTACAACTTTATTCTCCAATAATCCTAAAAACTATGAACACAAATTTTGTTGAAAATTGAATATTTACAAAAGGAGGAGTTACCTCCTCAATTGAAGAATTTTTTCAAGATAATGCCATTAACAGGAAGAGAATCTCTCTTACCTGATAGATATTGCAATATGAAAGTGGAATGGCCTATCTTCTCGTTGATTTGAAATGGTTTGAGCCACATTTTTTGGAACTTAGTGTGTTTTCCTTTATCTTCATGGGCTTTGTCCCATTTCAGAACTAGATCACCAACTTGTAATTGTTTTGAACTGGATGAGGTTGAATCAAAAGATGACTTGATAATTTTCTGATGTTTTTCATTTATAATTTTGGCATTTTCTCTTTCTTCTTCTAATTTTAAGATTTGATCATGTCTTAGTTGAATAGAATATGGGGGACTTTCTTCAATAAACTGCACTAGGGCTAGAGATGGAAGCAATAAATTGGTTGGTAGGACTGCTTCCTTCCCATATACCAGATTAAATGGAGAAGTACCTATGGAATCCTTTTGTGTTATTCTGTCAGCCCATAGTGCAAATATCAAAGATTTATGCTAGTTTTTATGATTCTACTCAATAGTTTGCTTAATGATTTTGACGAGATTTTTATTGGTGGATTCTGCTAAACCATTACCTTGGGGATAGTAATTCGCAGAATATTTCAATTTAAACTCTATTTTGGTAGAAAACATAGAATTTCCATAGAAATAAGATGCATTATCGAAAACAAGATCGTTTGGGACACCAAACCTGGTAATAATGAATTGATCTATAAACTCTATAATTACTTCAGAATTTGTTGTCTTCAGAGGAATTGCTTCAACCCACTTAGTAAAGTAATCAGTAGCAGTAAGGATTTACTTATGTTGTTTGGATGACTGTGGAGTGATTTCCCTAATGATATCCAATCCCCATTGCTCGAAAGGTTGTTCAATGTTGACTGGTTGCGAAGGAAAAGCTGGTTTTCTTTGTCTTCCACTGGAGATTTGGCAACTTCGGCATTTCCTTACGTATTTGTGAGTATCTTTGAATAGGGTGGGCCAATAATATCCAACATGAATGATTTTGTGGGCTGTTGTATTAGCTCCAAAATGTCCTCCTAATGTGCGTCATGTAGCTCCTGCAAAACTTTTTGTGCTTCAGGTTTTTCTAGGCATCTTAATAAAATCGAATCATAATTCCGCCTAAAAAGTACATCATCAACAATTATTAAGTTTTTAGCTTTTAATCTAATGGCACATTTGTTTTTATAGGAAAGATTATAAGGTGTGTATCCATATTTTAAATAGAAAATTAAATTTTCATATTGTGATTCAGGATCAATGATACTTATCTGATTGATTTCTTTAGTGTGTTATGTACCTTCTGATTCTTGAATATTGGATGCTCCTGCTAATAACCTGCAAAAACCTTGGCCTTTGACAATCTTCACTGGCTTGATTTCCAAGTCATATTATTGTAATGTTGTGACCCAATTTTCCCTTTTTTCTCCTAATTCCCTTTGAATTAGTAATTGTCTTACTGCTGAAAAAGGAACTATAACTTTTGTGCGAGCTTTTAAAAGGAACGGTCTATAGTGTTTGACAACTTTGTACATAGCAAAGGATTTCTTTTCAACTTCTGAATAATTAAGTTCAACACCTTGAAGATTCGAACTATAAAATGAAATTGGTGTCTCCAATTTTTTATCATTAATCTGAGTAAGTATTGCTGCATAAGACGAGGTGGATGCGAGACTATACAGTATGAAATGATTTGAAAAATTGGGAGTGATTAAAGCAGGGGAATTAATTATTAATTGTCTGATAGAATCAAATGCCTCTTTTTCTGCAGATCCCCATCTAAACACCAAATTTTTCTTAATCATTTTTTGTAATGGTAAAATAATCTAGGAAAAATCTAGAACGAATCTTTTAACAAAGTTAATTTGACCTAAAAATGACTGCATGGATTTTTTGTTATGAGGGAATGGAATATCAAAAATCTCTTTAACTCTATCTGGATCAATATAAATACCCTCTTTGGAAACAATGAAGCCTAATATCCTTCCTTGATTTAGAGCGAAAAAGGAGTTTTTTTGATTGAACGAGATACCATACCTTCTGCAGCGTTCAAAGATTTGATTTAAATCATGTAAATGATTAGACATTTTCTTGGAAAATATAGTAATATCATCTAAATAGACAACTACTGTTTTATTGATCAATCCTTTGAATGCTATATCCATTGCTCTTTGGAATGTAGCTCCTGCGTTGATAAGTCCAAAAGGCATTTTTTGGTAAGCATAAGTTCCCCATTTAGTTCTGAAGGTAGTTTTAAGCTTGTCATCAGGATGGACCAAAATCTCGTTATATCCTGAAAAACCATCTAAAAAGGACATAACTTAGAACTAACTACTGAATGGAGTATCTACTCCATGGTAGGTAATGGGAAGTTATCTTTTTGGCTTGCTTTATTAAGATTTCTGAAATCTATGCAAATCCTGATGTCACCATTTTTCTTTCTAACAGGCACCATATTGGAGACCCATTTTGAATGTCAGACAAGAAAAATGATCTTAGCTTTCAAGAGTTTATTTAGTTTAGATTTTATTTGAATCTCTAAGTTAGGATGGATTTTCCTTAACTTCTCTTGGACTGGTTTTTGTTTAGAAATCATTGGAATAGTATGCTGAATGATCGATGCATCGTATGTTTTTAAATCATCATATTTCCAAGCGAAGACATATTTATTTTTTTGTAATAACCTAATGAATGTTGTTCTTTCTTCCAAAGAAAGTCCTAATCCCAAATTTATGTTTTGAGGATTTTCCTTAGTACCTATGTTTATCAATTCAAATCTTAAAGTGGAACTTTGGAGCTTTGAATTGGTCACCTATTTAAACCTGTCTTTAATATCATAGAGATCTTCAAGCTTAACCACTGGTTTTGGTATTGAGTTTTCTTCCTGCTTTTCCTTCATTTCAAGGTCATGATCACTTTCATCAATTATTTGATCATCGTAGGACTTGTCAGAAGTCAAGAAATTTAAAATGTCTTCGTCATGATTGAAAACTTGCCAATTGGTGACATTGTCAGGAATTAATTGTCTAAAAATTAACTCTACTGAAAATCTATCTGGGCTGTAATCTTTGGAAGGTAGGAGTTTAGAAGCAACATTAGCTTGCAAGTATGCTACTGCATTCTGGGATCTAGGAATACGTGAAATATTGAATGCTAAAAATTCAGATATGAGTTCCTGCACCAAAGGCTGATAGTGTTTGAGATGACTAGAATGACGGTGAATTGTATTTCTAACTTGTTTTATGACAATTTATGAATCACCAAACACTTTCAAATATTTAACTTTAAGACCAATAGCTTTATATAGTCCTTGAACTAAGGCTTCATACTCAGTTGTATTATTTGTGCATTCAAATTCCAATCTACATGATAACACAGTTTTTTCTCCTTCAGGGCTAACTAAAATACAGCATGCTCCTGCACCTTCACTGGATTTAGACCCATCAAAGTATAGTGACCAAAATAAAGAATTATCAGCAATTTTATTTACAGTTTTCTCAGTAATATTTCCACATCTTGATCTATCAGTTTGTGAAAAATTTTCAATTTGGGATGTGAAATTATTCACTGAGAAAGGAGATGGTTGGGCAGTGAAATTGCCAAAGAATGGTTCGGAAGAGTAATTACCCAAAATATTATTATTAAATGCTATTGGTTGATTCTCTTGTTTGAATTCAGTGACAGTGTGGGTCATATGTTTCTCCCGATCGATTTTGATTTGATTTGGCTTTCCTTTATAGGATAGCCACATATGGGACCAATCAGTAGAAATATAACCGTGGAGTTTCTCATACCAATCCCTACTTAAGATTAAACCATAAAATTCAAGTAGATAGGAAATTAAAATATCAATTCTTTGAACCACTCATGGATCAGCTAACCACCTGATAGTTACAGAGTTAATTTCCCCTAAACCCTGAACCTTGGTTCTATCCAACTGTACAATATGAATTGCAGAATTTTGGGGTTCAATGTTCATTTTGGAACAAACAGAAGCTGGCATTATGTTAGAGGATTCCCCTGAGTCAATCAAACAGTTCTGTAGATTTCGATTATAGATCTCATAGGTCAAGAGGAAAGGGGGAGTATGGGAATTTGATCTATCTTCGATTAAATGTATCAGTAGCTGCAATTCTACCAGAAGGCAGTTGACCTGAATCATTTTCATCTTTAGAGATCACAACAGTAGGAAGAGGTGAAGAAGGTAGTGCATTTAGTTCCTTAAGAAGTAATTTCTTCTAATGTTTGAGTTTGCTAAGTTCAAACATAGTAATGTTTTCCTTTGTCTTCTTCATATCATCAATAATATTGTAATCCATTGAATCCGATACTACCAATGTCTTAGATGTTAAAGGTATATTTGAGGATGATGGTTGATTTTGGGGTGTTGTTGCCGTTGATTTCTTTGTGGGCACCTTTTCTTTTGTAGTAGTGGTACCTGCACTCCTTTTCTTTGAAATTGACTGAACAGGTCTAGGAGTACCTTTCCTCCTGGTAGTCACAGGGAAAGCTTCTTGTTCATTTTCTGTATCGGAGTTGGGTAAAATAAAGTCCCACATTGCATGGCATTGGAGAACCTCCTCTTCTTCGGGTTCGTCGAATGGTAAAACTGTTTCATCTTCTTCTTCCTCTTCAGGATTTGGGTCTACATTGGATATAACATTTGGTGGTTTTGACTCAGGTTTCTTAAAATTTCTAAATGGCTTCTTTGTTGAAGTTTCTGCTACTTGTTTTTTGATTTCAACCATTTCATTTGACATTGTTTTCAGGACCTTTTGTATACCCTCCATATCATATGGATCTTTAGGGTTTTTCTTCTTTGAATCATATTTAAAATACATTTTTTTGGATTTTATATCTTCAAGAGTAGCTTTCTTTTCTAAAGCAATAATGCGTTTCTCTATAGCAAGTGCTTCTTTCATGTTTTCAGCTAAAGTTAGTTTTTCAGCTCTATCTACAAAAATAGCTATATTTGAAGGTAGGGCTATTATATACCACTCGCTTCTGATTTTCTCACTTGGCTTGGAGTCGGTCAGAATCTTATTCAATATCTTATTGAATCGAGAGTTGAACTCCTTGATAGGTTCTCTAGATTCTATCCTAATATTCGAAAAATCATTAATTAATGTCGCCAAAGATCTATCATCACCATACTTAGTGAGAAACTGCTCTTGAAAAATGTTCTAACTGGTAATGGATCCAGAGGGTAGGGAAAAATACCAGGACCTAGCTGATCCTTGTAAAGTATAAGGGAAAAGCCTAATGCCAACATCTTCTTCTGTTACTCCTTTTAGATTAACAGATAACATGAAATTATTAATATGTTCTTCGGTTAATGTTCCAGCATCTGGATTAAATTTTGGCAACCATTTCAAAGGATAATCAGGTAATGGATGTAATGGTGCAGGCATAGTGACTGCACCAAGACTATTCCATGGATTCTGAGCCATCTTAGAAATAATAACAATTTCCGATGAAATTCCAGGTGTGTGGGGAGGAGTTGGTATTGAAGATTGAATAGGTTGGGATGTTGAAGTTGGTGATCCCTACTGAACAACAATATGTAATGGGGGAGTGGATGTTTGACTTCGCACTGGAGAAGATTAAATGGAGGATGATGAAGAAAAGGTCTCACTGGAAGATCCTTCAGTGTTCTTTTTAGCCTTTTTCCCTTTCGGTAAAGGCAACTCAGTAGGTTCAATACCGAGCTTTCTGCTTTGAAGTCTGGTGAGAGGGTGAGGTAGATTGAATTGCGAAGTCTCACTACCTTGAGATACTTCATATTTATGTGGTGATATTGGAAATCCTTGAAGTTTCTGGATGACAGACTAAACTTCGGGAGATTCAAGACTTAATCATTCTGGAGTATGATGGGATTGAGCAGTGGTAGTTGATGCCTCTTCTTCTCGTTCGAATACTGGTGTTCCAGAATGTAAATGGGAGGTCTGAGGTGAGGTGGAGGGAGATTTACTCTCAAAATTGTTTATAGGTTTTGATTTACTCGCCATTCATAGTTCATGCCCTGCTTCTAGCACCAAAAATGTTGACGCCTCGAAAATCACTGCAACATGAGTGGGGAAAACCACCCGGTCCGGACCTTAATGCAGATCCTTTTCCATTTGTTGTGGTGGCTCTGACTGGAAATAATGGGACCAGTTTCCCAATGACGAATAAAAGGCGATGGATAAATGAGTGGTTTTCTAATAAAATGGTAATGGATGAATCATTTAATCTAAAAAGTAAAAATATGAATAACTCTCCTATCCTAGGAAATTTCCATTTATAAGTGTAACGTTTGATAATCTCTATTCAAAAATAAGCATATAGATGACTATTTGATAAACAAAGACATTCATTCATATAATAATTACTTTCTTGAAATAGTTGAACAAAGTAATCAATAAAACATTGTTACACTTATCCTTTATATATCACCGATACATATATGACTAGAAGGATTAAAATCGCTTAAGCATCCAATAGTCAAAAATATAAGTGTTGTTGAAAACACATACATATATTCAATGATAACAAGAGTAATCAAATAACGATTCACATAAAACAATGAAACTAGATCATAGATAGTAGTACCATATGTGCTATAAATCATTCCCAATATCAATCGCAATTCGAATTCCTTTTTCCAACTCAGAGATACTTTCATATCAAGGCAATAGTGCACATCCCATAAAAGCTTCTTCGTTAGAATTTGGAATAATGGCCCAGTCTTTATAAAAAAATTATACCGGAAGCACAATAGTGCAAATTCCAGGTTTGAGTCTTATACAAAAACTAAGGACCCTTTCTAAATGCATGAAAGGGTCTATAAATATTAATTAAACTAACTAACCACAAAAATAAAATGCTATTTAATTGGTACAACTAGATCTCGAATATCTTCTCCACAGCAGGTTTGTTGGTAGTCAGCAGCATGATTCATCACTTCGGCTGTTCTCCCTTTGATCTGAGTTGGCAGGTTGCAAGCATCGGTTCCAATTCTGCAGGGCGGCTGAGACAAGAATGGAGCTGAGCTGAGTATGTGGCATCATTTATTTCGGGGATGATACAACCGATCGCATCGGTTAGACACTTGAGGGTGGCCCTCTGACTGTATGTTTTTACTAAGAACAACCAATAGGTGTCCCAAGTTAAACTTTGGATGCTTGCGATTAACCTTGCATTCTTCTCCAACTGCTGATTGCATGCTTGCTCCAATGTCTTAGTTGATAGCAATTTACCTGGGGTACATTGTGAAATCATATTAGAGAGATAGAGAGTATTATTGATTAACTCAATTAAGTTACTTGTAGATAATCTAAATCTGGAAACTTCTCTCTCTGCCTTCATCAGCTGTGACTGCCATTCTAAGAATAGGATCTCCTTCTGTGATTCTATGATTTTGGGTAGATTTGTTGCCTGTCCCTCATTGGTGTCTTTCCAACCAAGAAAATTTGTCATGGTCTCATCGGTCTGCTCCAAATCCTATCTAGCATCAACTGATTTGTCAACTATTGATGTCGTTATATCACAAAGGGGCTCAACCTAAGAAATCTTATGACATAACAGTCTTAACTGTGTCAACAATGCCTTCTTAATTTGTAGTGCTTCTGTTCTGAAATCGGCAAGTTGTGGAAGACTCTTGAACTTATCTATTTGAAGTCATAGCTGAGCGATTTGCTCATATTTCATTTTCACCATTAGTTCATTCATCGTCTTTAAATTTTGCAATGCTTCTGGTAATCTTTCTTCTTTTGTATTGTGCTTGAGTATATTCTTTGTTTTTCTTCAAGAAAATGCTTATTCAATTGATTGTTTAATTGCTACTGTGTTGATAATTGTTATTCCAACTGTTCAACTTCCTGTTGTGCTTTGTACAGCTGTGTTTGTAATAAAACAATTGCTTGGTCTTTTTCTTTAAGTAGATTACTCACTTCCGATGCCTTGTCCATAGTGGCTTCTGAATAAGCTCTGGCATACTGAGAGAGCTTCGTTAGGTCATCGGAAGGGTCAAACTCTTCTTTCTAAACTACATTAGCTTTCTCTGTTTGCTCTGGAAACAGGGAAGGTTGATCAAGTCTTCTCCTTTTTCACTGTATTTTCACTAGAGCCCTGTGTTTTCGACTGTAAAAGACATCTAATGGAGGTATGTCCTCCACCTGTAAAATTATTTGATCAGAGGGATATTTTGGAATTATTTCTAAATCCGTGCTAGGGGGTAGGCCACTGGTTCCTTGGCTTAGAACCTTTGTTGACGTTGTATCCTGTGTATCTGTTGCTTTGGGTGTATCAACACCTTTTGGACCTTCCATATTCCTTATAATGGAGTCAAATTGATGCCATTATTGGAGTAGTTTTGGATCAATCTGGGTATCGACATTGACATTTTCGTTGCCCTTATCCTGCTCCTTTTTCTACTTTTCCTCGTGCTCTTTCTCTTGTACTTTCTCCTGTACTTTCTCCTTCCCTTTCTCGAGAATTGTTGAAGCAACAAGAGGTTTATCGATGATTTATTGTTCAGGCTCGCTTGATTGTGTTGTCGGGGCAATAGCTAATAAATCCAGAGGTAGAGCTTGCAACCTCTGTTCTCTGAGTTTATTGAATTCTACTAGCCCTTTATTGTTATATATCATTTTAGCCAGTCCTTGGACCTAGAATAATGACTCTGCCAAAGAAAATAAGTCGTCAAAATCATCTTCCTTATGATCAAACCTTGTGTGTTTGGCGAGTTCAAGCACATTGTAGACAACTTTCCTTGGGTCAAATCGCCTATTAGGAATGGTAGCAAGATTAAGCATGTTTATTTTCTCTGCTTCCTTCTACGCATGCTTGTAGTCGTGCAAAGTATAAACACCACATTTCAGAGGAAAAGTAGGCCAAGCCTACTTTTTTGAAATCCTCAGAGTCTTGGATGTTCTCACGAACATAATTTGATACGCTACTTCTCAAGCCAATAGCTTGTCGGGTATGTACAGAGGAAGGACATGAGGCCTGGAAAGGCTACCAAAAACCCTTATGTATGCGAATGTATCCTCCCCAAACCAGTTTCCTAGAGCGGTTAGGTCAATCTCTGCTTGTGGAGAAATCTTCGGGGCAGGCTTGTCAAAAATGGCATGGTAAATAGGCAACATAAAACAATTACAAATTTGATACAGGTGTTGCTTATAGTCTGCTTTCCACAACTTTTGGTGATAAATGTGAATTGGCATGGGGTCTTTTGGAGTCCATCTCCACCCCAGTACAGGAAATTCAGAGTTGAAACAAAGAGTATCTCAAATATAAGCACTAAAATAAAATGGAGGAATAGACCTATCGGTCATGCGAGTTTTATTTCTAAACTTAAGAATAACAGTGGCTAGCTTATCTAACAATATATTTCCCCAATCCATTATCTCACTGTTAACTACCACTTCCATTAAGGAATCATTTCAATCGTGAATTTTGCAGAATCATGTAATCCCCAAATCCTACACATCATTGCCCCAATGTAACAGTAAGGAGAACATAATGAATCTACAGAGTACTTACTTGAAGATTCATGTTTGTGCCTTGCGGGGTTCTATCTCCATTCCCCAATTGGGGCTGATTCAGTTTCATTCTCACTTTTGAACTTCTCCATAAATACTTTATTGTATTTCTTTTGTGGTTCACGCAAGTGATACATTTTTGTTAAATCATCAGGTTGGAACGAGCCGAAGACTCTTCCGTCGACTGTGTAGAATGTTCTATTCATAACAGGGATTTCCTCTACTGCCCATCACACTACATCTGTATACGGAAGAATTTTTTCTCGAGCTGCTATTCGGTGTAGATATGAGTCAGCTAAGTCCTTCAGGGAAGCCTCTAACTTTCTAGTTGAATCTGTAGTAGCTTGCACCGGTACCGTTTCAGGCTCTTCAGCTTCAATTAGATTATATATCCTTTGCCATCTTGTGTTGCCGAGGCCAAGACAAGTAGTTTCTGAAATCAATCCCTTCTTGCTTGGTCCTGGATCAGCAGTAGATTGCCCCATTACTACGGGAGCTGATTCTTCCACAAATATCTTGGATTTCTTCCCCATTTGACTTGAATTTGTTGCTTCGGTGGAGCTTTGCACAGGGAATAAAATGAATGTAATACAGAGAATAGGTGGTGCGAGCCAATATGAAAGATTTATATCAATTAACGAATAATGAAGGATTAAAATAATACTGCTGCAGATACAATCTCAGGGGAGATCTCGGCATAACTACTTCATTAATTGGCCACTTTAACCTGTCAATCGTTTTAAATATCCATCATATTGTTTATACGCCCAATGATTCATTCAAGCGTGGCTTGAGTTTTTGGTGAATAATCACAAGTAATCACTATCGGGAATGGGAAGGATTTTAATAATAATCTAAAATAATACATGCATGCCTTTTCAATCTATTTTGAAACTCGTTCCTTGCTTTATCAGATCACAATCAAAGAAATGCTTAAGTGGTAATATTTGTGTCATTGCAAAATCCCCGACCCCCGATGGCGATACACCTTATCGCATCAGGAGTTTTTAAAGGTGCCTTTAACGTGTGGTGCGTTACATTCCCCGATTGCCCATAACGATATCGCATCAGAGAAATAGTGGGAGGGTCTTTTGTTATACTTGCTTGCCTTTCCCGATAACCGATAGTTATTCACTTTTCGGATCGGGGTAAACCAATGGGTCTTTGCATTATGTATCCCTTATTGTTGTGATATGCGATCTTGCGATCACTTTATCGCAATAATAAAGAATTATATATTTATTTCATAAGACTGATTTATGTTTGTTCAAAAGGTTTATAATATATTGTTTCTTTTGGACTTTTTGATGAAGGATGAATTGATACCAATTTTATTCACACATCTATAAAAGGGACCCATTTCATATTATAGTTAAAAAGAAAAATTTTATGAAATGGGGGGTTGTTGTACAACACAGCACCACCCAGCTCGTTGCCCCTACAACAATTTAAGTCATAGTCTTAGAACATTATGGAGAAACAAAATTACAGAGAAGCGATTACCAAATAAAATCATTTCAGAGTAGAAACCAAAATTAAAAATTAAATGCCAAAAAAATTAATTGCAAAAGTCTTATTATAGATTAGTTAAATAATGCATCGCTGGCTCGAGTGGTCCCCTCCATGGATCATTCCACTAGGAGTGTATCTCCTCCCTTCCTGCAAAGCAAGATCGAATTCTGTGTTTTACAATCTGCAAAGTACAACATTCGATCTGAATGTGACATATCCCGTGAATTCTATTTCTAATCTTCTAAGTGTGCAATCCTCTCTTTTATAGAATTAGTGCTTCCCCTCCTTAATCGGATCCATGCTTATGATTTTGGCATGATTTTTTAAAAAAAATTGCATCTTGAAACATGAAAATCTCACTTAGGTAAGTTCGGGAGATAATACAACCATAAGCGTTATAAGTGTTGAAAGTTATGCCCATTATGATGTATGATGTTGAGATACCATTCACGCAATAGTATTTGTAATATGCATGTGCTCTTCTTCACTTTAATCCTAAGAACATCGCCAATCAATGCAGTGAATTGTTTTCATAATCCTCGAGTGGTGCAGATTCCTTATGCAACATTTATATAGGACCGTGAAAATGATAGCAATTCTTCTACAGTGGGACAAATTCTTGATACGAAAAGAAAATGATGGAAATGCGATAAAGTAGCTTACATTTACACTATTTTCTTGTCACGCGACAAACAATAGGTGGGGCAGGTTTTAAGTCCAACGCCGACATGATGTGTGCGTGTAGTACCTGGTGCATATCAAGTATCATGACGTAATCATCATAGAGAGAACATTTCATTTGTATTACCCTTAACTTTGATTATGAACCATATTCATAACCTTTGTGATATTATGAATACCTCTTCTCTATTCAAGAATCCTCGTACAAAAAAATTATGTTCTCGAGAGCGCATTCTTATGCATTAAGATTTGATCACTTTCGTCCATAGATCATAAAACAAATGGGACAATTGTAATACATTACTCCTTCTAGATAAGTATGAAAATCCTTCAACGCAATTAGTTGAATGCGATAGTTATGTTGAGCACGATGGTGGTGGTAGGAAGTGTGCTCTCCTCTTTCCTTACTACTATGACTTTATAGGAACAAGCATCCTTTCATTGTTAAAAAATTGAGGCAGTCAATAGCCTCAATAATCCAAGCGAGCAACATAGTATATTTGTACTACTCGTACAGGAACAACTCATGCACAAATAAATAGTGGAGGAATTTTTGGTGAAGGAACAACTGGTGTAGGAATATCTAGTGCAAGAATGATGGTGTAGGGACAACTGGTGTAGGCACAACTCATATAGGAACTACTAGTGTAGGAATGTTAGCACGTGGCACCAAAGAGCCTATCATTAATGACATTTTCAAATTAAATAATCTTCAAATTAAGAAAACAAGAAGATTTCATTGATCAACAAATCTCTATTCTAAATGCCTCTAAATAATGATTCAATAATGCATAGAAAGAATAATAACAATTATAAATGCTTAGTACATGCATAGAGTTATTTAGAAAAAACACATAGAAATATGGGAAAAATGGAGGCCCAATAATAACTAGCATAATGGCAACATAGATAGAATAAACATATCATCTGTCAAAATCCGTATATACATCATTACCGTTACACATGAAATTCAAGGGAATGGACTTCTCATTAATGAATGTCGTGAACCAACCAAAGATGGGATTACCACGTTCCACCCGACCATGGAATGGCTAAGAAAAATATCTCTTCAACCATTCACGCCCATGCCATATTCCAAGCATGAATTTGGGATCTCAAAGAAAACATCAATAAAAAATCATTGAGGTCTTCTAGAAGCCATCCACCTCAACCCATCAAACACTGATTCCACCTCATGATCAGACATCAGAAAACCATCATGAGATTGGTCTCCATTGAAGCCTTCTAGGACTTCTAGAGCATTTTTCCAACCAAGGATTCTAGAACTAGTAACTCAACCCACAACTTATACATGGCTTCCAGAGCGTTTTTCTAGCCAAGGCTTTGAGGACTAGTAAGTCAACCCAAGTTTTCACAGGGCTTCTAGAGCATTTGGTCAACGAGGGCTTCAAGGACTAGGAACTAAACCCATGCTAATGAAACATGAAAAACAACCAAAACAAACAATGAAAGTAAACACACAATCACCATAACTATCGAGGAAATGGCAAGGTTAGGCAAAACCACTATCAATCCAAGAAATCCTCCATTCTAGTGAGATCATGACCAAACAACCACATGCACGTGCCATGCATGGGAAAACTAGTGATGAAAACATACACACAACTCGATACTTGAAAGAAAAACCTATTGTAGCTGTTGATACTAATGCCCTTTTTTGCTTTCCTACTCTTTCTTTTCCTTCTTTCTCCAAAAATCCAAGTATGCCACACCCTCTAAGAGTGCTCCAAGAAAACTCTAAGTAAACAAGAGTATGAGAGAGGGAAAGAAAATGATGAGAGAGATCCAATATTGAACTCACTAAGTCTTCCCCATTGACACTCATAAGACATTTTATTAATGGGGCATCTATTTTCTTTATTTTCCATTATTTTCCTTCAATTTCCTCCTCACATGCAACCTGTGACCTTTCACCTTCCTTTTCTCATATTTTCTATTATTTTCATAAATAAATGTGCCAAAATACCTTTTTGCCTCTCTAAAGCCTTAGTTATTTCCTTTTCCAATTTCCTTGGCCATAAAAAACCAAATGAACACCCACTAGGATATCGTGCCAACCATTCAGCTTGGAGTGCATGTCCGCTCTTCTGTGGTATTTGTATATTTTACATCAGTTTTTTTAACGAGGGATCTTACATGTAATTGTGTGAAAGTGATCAAGTGAGCATGAAAAGTGTGAGAAGATATTCATATTCGATGATCCATTTCAATATGATCCTAGTTACACTAGATTTCAATTGTAACTTTCATGAAAAAAATGATATGCGGATAATGGGTTTCTTACTCTTTCTCCTATTACACTATATGGGACTAAAGGGAGATGGAAACAATAAGTGTGTTAAGAAGGCTTTCATATGCTAGCCCAATTTTTCCAAAAAGACAAAAGGGAAGAAGAGGTTACTTCATTTCTGTACTGGTACATGGTCCTAGTACAAGAACTGTTGAAATGAAAATATTCTTTGGTTAGTAACAAGATTTGTGGATGATAGGCCACTTACTCCTTTACTAATTAAGCTACATTATTTGAAAAAAGTAGAAAAATAGATTCAAAAATATGTGTGGAATTCGAAAACTTACTTTTTACCCCAATTAAGCTATATGAAAATTAAAAAATAAATATAAATATAATATGATTACCTAACTAATTATTATTAATATAGAAATTAAGTAATCTAAAACTACTCGAATACAATTGTAGAGGTAATCAAAAGAAAAATGCTAAATTACAAGGAATATTTATCTTTCTCGAAATCATGTGGGATTTATTATGCACAAACGCAACTACGTGCCTATCTATGAAAAAGTCACATAGTCGACAAGAAACTGTGTACTAGAATGCTTCTCGGCTAACAAGAGGTCCAAATGGTCTTGCAATAATTCTAGAGAGATGTCGAATGCCTTGTAAGTTGATTATTTATAGAGAAGGTCCCCCAAACACAACCAATTAGATTTAGAAATCTAAACTAGTGGAGTAGCCAATCTTTTTGTGGTGTTTTTGTAGCAATGGTGTATGAGAAGAGACATTCTTACTTCTAGGTTGTTCCTTGCAAAGAAAAACAAGTTGTTTTGTTCTTCTGAATGGGAAAACATGAAGAAACAAATTACTGAAAATGATGAAAACAATATATATATATATATATATATATAATATATATATATATATATATATATCTATATATATATATATATATATATATAATATATAAACATAAACTAAAAACAAAGCGATTAACACATAAAAAATGCTTAATGAAGCAAACAAGTCAACAAAATTATGGAAAATGGATCTTTTATTGACTAGTGGTGGTAGGAAATGAATACAAATAGTAGAATGCTAAACACTTAAAAAGAATTCTTTGAGAAATGGTGCTAAAAAATCCTTAGCAAGGAGGTTCTTTTATTTAGTCTCTTTGTAGGCTTCTGCTCCCTATCCAAGAAGTATCAAGGCTCTCTTAATGGTTGAATAATGTCTATACCCAAGTGATGGATTGTTAAAAAGAAAATATGCCACCACATTAGTGCTCTAGTTTTTCTTCTTCAACAATGAAATTAAGGTTTTCTCTTATAGAAATTTGGCCAACATAACATTGTCTCATGTTTTGGTTCTCCCATGGCCTATTTATATAAAATTTGTTTTAATACATATTCCCTATCTTGGTTCATGAATGATAATGACTTATGACTAGCAAAAGATGATTCCATTGAGGATTTCATATGTTCTCGGTGGTTAGAATTCGATTGTACTTGACTAAGCTCCTGTCACATAATCATGTTCCAAGTGTGGGATGTGGTCGTGAATTATTGATTAGATCATTCCTTTGACCGCTCTTCTATCAAATAAAATACAACGCATAACATGACTATCGAAGAAAAATGAATGCTCACATCAACTTCTAAATACCATATACTTTGGACCTTAGGAGAATTTTTTTTTTTTTATATTTATAATGCCTTAAGCTATAAAATCTTCACTTCTGCACTTTTCTAGATGACATTGGGTGTCTTTTGGATTGTAGGAATATGTTTATGAAATTTTGGTCTTAAGAAGCACCAATACTAGCTAGTCGAGATTATTCAAAACATTTCGATATTTTCTCTTTTGCGTGATATAGTACAATAGAAACACTTTTATTACAAAAAAAATGAATATCATTATGAACAACCAATCACTTTCTTCAAAAAAGATATGAGGGATGCATAAATGAAGTATGATATAATTCGAAAATAGGGTTATGTTTTAGTCCAAGCCTTAAAAGATTCTAGAATCTATGTACTACATTCTCCAATAATAAATTCTATACCCAACACCACAATAAATAAAATACTCGCCAACGTTGATATAGACGGGAAAAGGGGAAGGTGGATAGCCAAAACCTTGAAGTTTGATTTGGATATTAGACCAACAAAGCTAGTAAAAGGGCAAAGATTGGCTAAGGTGCTAGAAGAATCAAATTATAAAGTTCTAGGAATAAATTAAATATTCAAAATTTCAAGAGTTCCCGAGGAGGATAATCCACAAGAACCTTATCCTATTCTAGAGGAGAAGAATCCACAGAAACCTTCTCCTATTTTAGTGCCATCTCATCTCCCTTTACATATTGATGAGAGCTTTTTACTATAAGACTGCTATAAATATATTGTAAATTTTTTGAGATATTTTGGATATCCTCTTCAGTTTGACATAAATCAATGCATGTCCCTTAAGCTTGGAGAAATCAAATATTGTAGACTTAATGGAAATTTTTATTGGAAGTATGCATTAAATACCATTTTTAGCTCGAAGTGAAATAGAGGGTGTAATTGAGCATTTTCATGAAGGAGTATGTGGAGGCCACTATGCTTGGAAAGAAATTTTCCCAAAATATTAAGGGTAGGATTCTATTGTCCTAAACACTTTGCCCAAGTGTGTCCAAAAGTATGAAATTGTATTCCTCACAAAATATATGCATGTAAACAACAATTGGCTACTCTCCCCCTTATTCCAATGTTGGCAGGTGTGCCTTTTTTACATTTTGGTCTAGATTTTATTGGTGAAATAATTCCTTCCTCCATGAATAAATATAGATGGATCCTAAGAAAATTAGATTATTTCACAAAATGGGTAAAAGTTATCTGTGTAATAAATGAAATTGATTATATTGTCATGAAATTTATTGACGAAAATAATTTATCGAGGATTGGATGTCCAAGACAAATAGTTACAAATAATGACCAAGCTTTTAGTTCCATTAAAATGGTTGATTTTTGTCCAGATTATCAAATTTTTAGGAAGTTTAGCTTTAGCTATTATCCAACCAACTTCTTGGGTATAGAAGAAAGTAAGAAAGAAGAAGGGGAAGAAAGAGAAACTTGAATATTTTTATGTAGAAATAAAAGTAACACTAAGAAATAATGAAGGGAAAGTTGTGAACTTGACAAATAGTAGCTTTCTGCATACAATCCCATGATCCATGGACCATGGGTGGATCTCAGAACTAACTTGACTTTAAATAGAGAAGGGGCTAAACCAATTTTGACTTCTAACTATCTACATGCTCTGCATCCACAAATTACGGAGAATTTACATCTTTTTACAAAAATTTACATCAAAACTTGGATTTTTAACCCCAAAACTGTTTGTGGGGACCCTATCCCAACAGGCCCCCAACACAAAGGTCGTGACTTACCCTCGAGTCACTTGTCTAGTGCGGTGATATTATTGTCAAGATCACCAAACTCCATTTGCAAAACTACAACTTCAACAATGTTGTGCATAGTTGTCGCTTGACTTCGTCTAGGAGCTTCTCTATAGTTGGTCCTTCCATGGCTAGCTTGATATTTTGTTGTGTGAGCTTCAAATTCATTATCTTCTCCTAAATGTTGGTTCAGACTTGATAGGCTTCTTCTAACTAAGGTCCCAACCTCACCTTAAGCACTACATCCTTTTTTTGAGCTGCTTCCACCTGTGCGAGTAGCTACTTCCCCTCATAGAACTTGGCGAGGCGCTCCAATGTAGAAATTGAGCGTGTCGTAGCCCTAACCTTGTCATACTGATTTTGGAGCTCCTGAATCTCTGTATTCAATATCTACATGTTGGGGTCTTATTGCAAGGTCATCACCAACTCCATGAACTATTCAAATAGGGTTGTGCAGTCAGCGATTGTGTCATCCAAAGTGGTAATTCCTTCTTTTATAGTTCGTACATGCTACTCCCTTGCCTTGGGTGGAGTTGCAGGCTATAATTTGAGCTGCAACTCTATGATTTTCATGTTGAGTTAAAATTTAACACTCCAAACCTCTACCTTTGCCTCATGGATTGTTGCAACAAATTTTCGGATCTTGGCCTCTCGTTGTGTGTCCTCGGGTATGTGCAACTCTGACACTGTTTTTCATGCCTCAGCTACCGTAGTCACTAGCTTGGAACTCTATACCTAGATAGTGTATCTCTATTTTAGGGTCTATGTCTTCTTGGTAAACATTTCTTTAGTGTTCACCTGATACTCGCTAATTAAATTGTGAGCATGTTTCTCCTAAGCTCTCATTTCCTATGTTACCCATGTCTACAGTGCATGAATAAATTCGTCAGGGAACGCTGCAATGTTCAATGCAACATACTTATGAGTTCTTAAGATAACTTGGTCATCATATGATCCTAGTTGTAGGGACCTTCTAGTAGGGAAACCATCCAAAGGTCCAATGTCCTAAACAATTCTGCATCCTAACTTGTCCCCAGTCCCAGGCTCATTTTTTCCCTACTTACTTGACCTATGTGTTGGAAATAACACTGAGAGGGGGGCTGAATCAGTATTATGACATCAATAAAACTTTTTCATTTACATATTCAGATTCATATATGCTACTTCCACAACTTCTTATGATTTAGTTAGATGAGTGCATTAGAACATTATCAATCATATTGACAGTAAACAGGTGCAGTAAAATAGAATAGATCATCACACATAAGTCACACACATGAACACCATGATATAAGGTGGAAACCCAATGTGGGTGAAAACCACCTACTGCAAGTCATCTCAATCTTCTTCTTAAGAAGAAAAACATTTTAAAATATTTTTGTACTGGTGCAGTCTTATACCAGTACGCAGGTCTCTACCTGTAGAGAGCTACAACCCCCATAGTTCTTGTACTAGCTGATCCATTTACTAGTACGTAGGCTGCTACCTACTATAATGCTCCAACTACTATTGGAAGGGAGATACCACCCCCTTAGCTCTTGTACTAGCTAAGATACTAGTACGTAGGTGCCGGCCTACAATCTTCTCTTCTTCGGGTACCACGTTTCATTAATTTTCATACTGGATACACCTGAAGCACAACACATAATATGAAGGGCCACGTTTCATCCAATTTTCATACTGGACCCATTAACCTCATTGAAGCACATAATCAATCACCCAAACACCAAGATAATATGTGAGATATCAACTAGATCTAGTACATCAGATCACATAAAGATAAGTCATTAAGAGCTTGATCCATTCAACCATAATCATGCTATTATCAGAACTCAATATCAGTAACCAGACATCAATTATGCACCCAGAACCCTATAGAATAATCAAATGGTAGTTAAAGAAAATTTCAAGCAGGGTCCGCAACTTCACCACTGGACATCTGCGGGTATCCACACTTATGCCTTCTGCTACTCTGCAGGTATCTGCACCTATGCACACTTCTTCTCTGTAGGTATCCGGATTGCACCTTTATTCTGTTCCGCGAGTATCCATGTCTTCACCGTGTCGCTCCTGCGTTCCTGCGGCTACATATGCATCTATGCACACTTCTTCTCTGTCGCTATTCGTACCTGTGCACACTTCTTCTCTGCGGGTATCCACACTGCGTCTTTATTCTGTTCTGCGTACCTCCCACTTCGCCCTTTTCTATACTCTGTACCTCCACACCTGAGCTATGGATCACCTGCGGACCTCTGATTAGGGCCAAATTAACAGTCCTCCAATGTGCCACAGTTAGTCCGATCAATATATCTGATCATGCGCCAATGAGATCGCGACTTATCAATAGTTTACAGAAATCTCATTGATTTAGATCTAGCTATCACTCACCAACCGATCACAAGCATTTCAGATCTAGATCACCTTAAGATATTCAACCCAAAAGTATATCATCCAAATGATCTCCTTCCCATTTTATAGTCAAGCCTTTCACAATACCATGGTCCAAAACCACAATAACACAATACCACGAATCCAATACTTGGGATCAATACTTTTGGATGCAATACCACGGACCAAAACCATAGGATCACCATACCACAGACTAGATACCATGGATCACCATAGGATTCCCGCGTGTGTGCACTTTTCTCTGCATGGAAGTGTGTGCACTGGGGTCTGCACCTTCTGTTCGGACAACCTGCGGACATGACCGCACTTCTTATTGGGCTAACCTACGGGTTCGCACCTTTTGAATTGTGTACCTGCGATCCTCTTATTTTCTTCCATTCTGAGAGGTTGATCATCCATCTTTGCTACTAGCCTATTGTACTAAGATCTATCACCTGTATGAGTTGCCATCAAGGACAACACTTGTCTCATAATGCCAACACTATGCCAACCAGTATCCTACTAGTTTGGATATAAAGCTCATGCACATCCTTCTAGATGCTCCCCATTGTCTTCATGTACTATTTCTCAAACTGTTGTAGCAGTTTAGTTGTAGTATCCTAGAGTTTCGTTCCGATCTCATTGAGATCTCCCACCTTCAAGGTCATGGAATCCACTTGCATTTTTCTGACTTCTTGTTCTTGTAGGAACCCTCCTACTATTGTTGTCCACTCTTTCTTAGTTTAAATGGGGTACTATACCCCTCAAATCATCAGCTGCCCTGAACAAATTTTTCTTCCTCCTATGTCACAGGAAAGGGACTTACCACTTCTCTATGATTCACGCCACTCTTGCTCAGATTGCTCCTTTACAATGTGCTCCTTTTCCATCCAAGCCTTTTCTATGGATTCCTCTTTTCACCATACAACCAACTTCTATGTAACCTACTTTTTTGCAGCCTTCCTTTTCTTTTCAATGGAGATGCTCGCACCCTTACTAGTTCTGGCATCCAAATATGATGGGGTGCACAACTCTACTAGCCAATGCTTGATCACCTCTTTAACATTATGTTCTTTGACGCAATATGGTAAATCGTACCATTTCTATTGCAGGTCCTTACGTGTCTGAATGTAGAAGCAATGAAAGTTAGCTATGGATGCAGCATACGTGTACAACTACTCATACAAAGTTTGCAAAAATCTTAGGCACTTGTTGATGGCATATGGATGATGGATTCCATCAACACCTATAATATCTTCATCTTGGTGACCCATGCGGGGTCCCTCATGCCCCAGAGGGAGGCGAACTACACAGCCTCTGACAATCCTTTCTTCAATGAAGGGAATTGGCTGTCCTTCAGCAGCTCCATGTGACCAATATGATTAAGGGTAGAAACAACACATAGTGGAAGGGCTTGGTCTCATCTTGGACCTCGCAGAAATTTGTGAGGAACTCGCTGCATAGGTAATGTGACCAGTTAAACTGTAGACGTTTCGTGCATTGTGCAGCTAATGATACCATAGGCACCAGAACTTTGTCCACATGGAACTTCCTCATTACATTTCCTCCCAGGATTTGTGTGGCAATCTATACTATGGGGTTATTAATAGACTTGATTGGATAGTTGCGCATATTTTTCACCAGTGTAAACTCCTTTTTCATTTTTTCTACCAATCCTTTTTCTCTTGCCTTTCCTCCAAACTCTTTGGCCAGATTGAAGCCCTCATGTGGCAGGTATGTTATCCTATGGATGAGCATGTCTGTGATGGGTATAGGCCCACCAAGCCATAAACATGCATAGTGTATGAGAGTAAGCAACTATCGCACACAAGCTGTGTTGATAGTGGTGTGGTGATAGTGGGGCACACATAAAAAGTTCAACAAGCTATAATTGTCCACTTCACGAAGCCATTCCACCATCTCCAACTTAATGACACCTAAATCTAGGCAATAAACACGCTTTACATAATTCGTTGTTGCAAGGTGAGGGAACCACTCATGGTTTGTTATGTCTCAATCTTCCATCTTCAAGAGGAGTATCTACGTGAGGCATGAACCTTCAAAGGGAACTTGCTTCGGTAGCAGGGGCGTAGAGATGACAAATTTGTTAGAATCCATGTCCTTGGTGACCTTTGTCTTCCCTTTGTGTAGAGGGATGTAATCAGGTAACTTGGTATAAGGCTTGACTCCCTCAGTGTCTATGTCCTCAGTGCCCTGTCCCTCCTTAGCCTCCAAATCAACAACCTGCTCAGGCTTCTTGTCCTTCTTTTTCTTTTGAGTTGCAGAATGTTTTATGGGTGACTTGCACACTGGAACTGACTTCTTCTACTTATCCTTCTTTGGCTTCTAGGTTTCTTTAACAGGAGTAGGATTTGGCCTAGGCAAACTTAGTGTCATAGGCATAGGAACCTGAGCTTCCATGTTCACCACCTCTGGAGCAGCTCCTTCAGATGTGATATCTCTCCCAGTACTTACCATCTGAATCGGGCTTGGACCTAACATGGTTTCAAGGATAAATGTTTGGTTCAACTATGGTAAATTGGAAAATGCAAGGCTCGCAACCAAATCCTCAAAGAAAGAGTGGCTCATAAGAAATAAACAAATCAACTCAAAAACTCAAAGTATGCAAAGTTTTCTCTATTGGACTAGCACGCGTAATTTATAAGGGTTTTTGAATTAAAATTTGATCATTGCCCCCAAAATTCAACCGTTAATGTTGTTTGGTGGCATATCTTCAACTATTTTAGCCTTAAATGCCACAAGCCCACTCCTCTTAACCATCGTTTGGTTGTCAAATTATGAATAGTGACCCATTCATAACACACCTCCCTTGTGAAGTTTCTTATACTGTAACTTCACCATTTGTCGCACAACCCGCTTGCAGCGGAGTACTCTAAGCCTTGCAGTGTAGTTTATAGTCCCAGGTTCCCTTACAACTTCGTGGAGCACTAAGACTATCCTTGCATCATATAGTCATTGAGCTTGATCCCTTGTATATGGCTTCAATCAACTTCCATTCACCCTTCCCAGAAATGATTCTCCATTCAGCTTCGCAAGCTGAACTATGCCTCCATCTGTAACTTTTTTCATAACATATGGCCCAAGCGAGTGCATTTGAAATTTCCATAGAAACTTAATGAACCTGTTATCATATAGTAAGACCAAATCATTTACCATGAACATGCACATCTTGATGTGTCGATCGTTCCATGCTTTTTCACACTCCTTTTGTACTTGCACATGGAATCCAGCTAAGAATTTGTCTTCTTCAAGTTCCATTAGTTGTGTGAGTCATAATTCTAAGGCTTTGCGATCTGCCATACATTTGAACTCTATTATGCATAGACTAGGCATGATTTATTCCATAGGCATCAAATATTTTATGCCATATACCAATCTAAATTGTGTTTTTCCTATCAACTATTTGCAAGTATTCATGTATGCCCATAGTACTACAAGTACGTGCACATCCCAATCATGCCACTGTGCGTTGAAAATATTCATCAAGGTGTTCTCCAAGATTTTGTAAAGGCCTCAACTATGCCATTAGCCTGAGGATGATATCGTGTGCTCTTCTAATGATAAATGTGTAAGTCTTCAGTGAGTGCATTGATCATTTCATTTAGGAAGTGTGTACTCCAATCACTCATCAATACTTTTAGGTAGCCAAATCACATTAACACACATTCAAATAGTAATTTCACTACTATATCCCATGTGTAATCCTTCACCGACTTTTCGTTTGCTCATATGGTTAGATACTCTATCACGGTGATGATATAAATCGCACATGTCTTCTTTCTTCGGGGTTGAATTCGCCCAACAAAATCAATTCCCATTTTTCAAATGGATATAGCCATACTTGAGGATTCAATCACAACTTGTCCCTTCGCGATGGTATGTCGATTCGCTAACATGCTTCACATGCTCTACAATATGCTTTGGAATATGTATGCAGTGTAATCCACCAAAACCATGCACAAAAAATCCTTTGCGCAGTCACCTTTCCTGTATAGGGTCCTCCCACAACCCCTCCATGAGCTTCAATGAGGATGTTATTTCATTCAAAATTTGACACGTATCATCACAATATCTCGTATGCACCCATATTATATAAATGTCCTGTAATTACTGAGAAATTCATCATTCACACTACTAATTCCTTCTTCTACTGACTCGTATACCCCTCCAGTGTCATTATTGTTGTCAAAAAGTGAATAATATCTGCGAAGCAGTTACCTCTTATGTGTACTACGAAGAGTTGCATGTTAGGAAACCCTTCTTCCAGATTAGTAGGCTCTTCCCATGTTTCGATCTACGACAGATGGTCAGGTCCTATGTTCAACCTACTAAGCTTCACAATAACATCAAAGCCATACTCCTAGAATAGAAGAAACCATAAGTATATCTCCCCCCCAACACAGGCTTATTGATCAAGTATTTCAACACAAAATGATCTATGTACATTTTCAAGTGACCGCCCAACAAGTAGTTGTTAAAAGTTTGAAGCACGTACACCATAGCCAATCCTTCACTCTTTCATTCAATAATTCTTCTCAACTTTTGACAATTTCTTACTTGTGAATTCTATAGGGTGGTCCATCTCTCCTTTATTGGCTTGTGTCAGCACTGCACCCAATGCGATGCAAGAGGAATTGACATGTACATGGAATTCCTTTTGCAATCCAGGTAGACAAAAATAGACATGGTAACCATCTTCTCCTTCAATGCATCAAAGTTGTGTTTACATTCTTCATCCGAAGAAAATGTATTGTCCTTCAACAGTTTTTCCATGGGTGCGGTAATCTAGGCATAAGCCTTGATGAACTTCCTGTAATATCTTATATGTATAAGAAATGCACATTACTATTTGACACTTCTTAAGGCCTCCAAATTCACTATTACCACAATCTTAGAAGGGTCCACCATTAACCCTTGCTTGCACACCACATGACCCAGTAAGATCCCAAAGGGGACATAGAATAGGCACTTCTTTAGGTTCCAGGTGGTCTAGCATCCAGGACACGTATCTAGCATCAAGTGCAACCTTTTTACATGGCGCTTCACCAATCCAAACACTGTCTAGTTACCAAAATACACCTCCAAGAACTAATGGATGAATTCCTTAAATGTTGTTATAACTACGAGAGATAATATCGTGGGCACATTCTTGAGTCCAAATGGAATGATAGTATACTAAAAAAAACCCCATTCAGTCAGGAAGGTTGTTTTTCTCCTATCCTCTGGCGCGATCTTGATTTGATGGTACCCCGAAAACCCATAAGTGAATGAGTTTGGCTCTTGCCCTCCAACATTATCCAATACTTCATTAGTAAATGTTGTCATTAATTTTCCTTATATCTACATAAACTCTTATTTCTCCCTTTTGTTTCTTTTCTTGAACCACCATGAGACTCACCCAATCATATTCCTCAATAGGTTCGATGATGCCTTCTTCTAGCATCTTATCCAACTCCAAGTAGACATTTTTCTTGTAATTCCAAGCAGAGGTTCTGCAACTGCGATTAAATCTGTTGGACTCCCAAAGTTGCATCCTCAATAGGTGTCTCGTGCAATCTCATCGTGATTTCAAGGGCTTTCGCTTGAGTTCCTATCTTTTGTTTTGAGAAACAAATCCTCAAGTGCGGTAGAAGTGAGGCTATAAACCATTTGCAATGTTGAACTTCCATGAGTTGCATATTAGCTTTATTGATCAAACATTTCAACCTTTGATCTAACTTGCAAGGCGTTTCCCCATCCCTCATTGTGATTTCCTTTCATCCAACTACTAAATACAAGTTAGGATTAGGCTTACTAAACTCTTTGTTTAAAGCATCGTTGGTCTCTTCTAGCATTGCTACAGGATGATGAGCGTAGTAATTGATTTACCATGTTAGCACATTATCCTGCAGGGCAGTAAATAAGTGCGCCTTATGGATGTTATCATTAGTGATCCATTGTGTGGTCCATACAACATTCACAAAAAACAAGAACTGATATTTATCTTCGCTCTATATACCCTTTAAAATAGGCAACTTTATCGAGTTTGAGATGTTGATTGACGATGGGGGTGACGGTGGTGTGGGCGAAGGTGTATGTTGTGGAGGTGATGGCGGAGTTGGAGTCGATGTATGATGTATCTATGTAAAACCTTGAGTTATCAACTGTACAACACTTCGTGGCATGGTTCGCTCCACTCCTTCATCATCACTTACAAGGGGCTTGATCAGAGGAGTTTACTCTGGTCTTGATCCTTCATGATTTGTAAAGATCCATCCACTTTGCTTAGATCCGAGAATCAAGGCAATGGCATAACCCTTTTGTCACACAAGAGCAACCTAATTAAGGTATTCAAAGATCTCAAATACTTACCTTGTGGTCCCTTGAATAAGTGTCGCATTTCTTCATTGTAGCTAAATGAGATATCAACCGCGAACTCTGAAACAAGTGCTACTATGATTTGATCGAACCAGTGGTTGATAGTGTGCATGATCATATCTTCAGGGGATTCTGACATCTGTACTAGCTCCAAAGTCCACACTATTGGATCATCAAGCCTCCACCTTCCTTAGCCTTCTGCTAACCTAGATATCCATTTGTATAGTTCGATCAGGAAAGCACAAAAGAAGATTTCATGTATCTCTATGTACAAATATTTTTCCAACCATTGCTCCTTTATCAAGCATGGATTTATGTTTTCATATGCCACAAATTCATGGATCTTCTTATCCAACCACTTCTCAATTTCCTTCTTGGTCGGATTCTAGTGATGCGACATCAGACATCTCCTTAAGTAGATCACATCCTAGCAATGGAACCATTTGTTTTCTTAATGGGTCCTGACCCAGGTTCAGAGTTAATTATGCCAAAAAAACACTACACTATTGTCCGTTTCAGCATCAAGCCATGTAGCGCAAGCTGAAATCTCACATGAAGCAGTATGGGGGATGCTGCAACCGAGTTTCCGCATCAAGAGATCAGTGTTGTTTCTTTGACTGCCCTAGATTTTCCTTCAAACAGATTTATAAGTCCTTAGGGTTTAGCACTGCAACTCCCTTTAACAACTTCTAGACATTCGCATAGGTCTACGATACATCTTTACAGAACCTGAGCAGGAAAATTATCTACTTACATGGACCATAAATTAACCCTAGATCTGAGTTCATGTAGATCTACTTAAGATATTAATAAACATAACACAAAATATTATAATCATTGCATAAATACTTAACATGTATTGTGATTAGTTAATAATGCTTATTCAATAAAGTTGCACATCAATACATTATTATTTCATAAATGAATTATTTTATCACAATGTATATTGGAAACATAAATAATAATAGTACAAAAATGAACACATGAATTCCTCTAACAGTCCTTTTTATTGATATTCAATATGAGGTTATAGACTCAAAAATTCCCTGCACAGTTAGTTGTGAAGTCTACTCTAGGCCTCTATGCACTCAGCTGTAGAGAATTTTCCTCCTCTATGACTCACTTCTCTATGTTACCTTCTATGGACACATTACATCCATCATCATCTTATTACGCCTTAGAATCTCTAAGACACAATCATTTATAGCTTTTTGCATACAATCCCTTTGCCTGCGGACCATGGGTGGATCCCAAAACTGACTTGACTTTACATCGAGAAGGGGCTAAACCCATTTTGACTTCTAACTATCTATGGGCTCAGTGTCCATAAATTGTGGGGACTTTACAAATTTTTACCAAAATTTACATCAAAACATGGATTTTTAACCCCGAAACTAAACCAAGGTACCCAATCCCAACACATTCAATTAGAAGTAAAAACTTGATGAGAGACACACACGGTTATTGTCATAAAATACACACATAACCAGCATAATAGCAGGAAAAAGACTCAAAACATTATAGCCATGTAGACCACATATAATCCATCAAAATTATTATATAAATAGAAGGATAAATAACCTTTCATTAATGATACAAAATCTAAACCTGGGATGGGACTTCCAAGTTCTACCCAATCATATAATGGCTCAGCCAAATCTCTCTTTAGCCTTTCACCCTAGTGCCATATTCCAAGCATGAATGTCGGATCTCATAGAATACGTCAATAAAAACTTGTCTAGGGCTTCCAAAGGCCATCCACCTCAACCAATCAAACATTGGTTCCACCTGAGTGTCGGACATCACAAAACCATCATGAAATGGGTATCCATCGAAGTGTTCCAGGGCTTCCAAAGCATTTGTCCAATCAAGGATTCCAGGAATAGTAACTCAATCCATAGCTTATTGAGTTACTCTAGAGTGTTTATCTAACCATGGCTTCCAAGACTAGTATCTCAGCCCACAAAGTGATTCTAGAGTGTTTTTCTACCTAAGGATTTCAATACTAGTAGCTCAACCCAAGGTGTTACACGGCTTCCACAGTGTTTGTCCAGCCAAGGCTTCCAGGACTAGTAACTCAACCCAAGGTAGGTGTTATACAGGAATAGTTTCCACACGGATGCTGCTATTCCCACTAAGATGGGTGGCTATCTTAGAAACAAACAATCAATGTCTACTATTGACTCCTTTTATGAAAATATATGAGAGGAGAACCAAGAGGACGAACCTGAGTCTTGCACTCAATTTCCTCTCCTTCTCGATAGAGTTTTGCTGCTTGCTATTTGTCTGCTCAACTTCAAAAGGACGTGTAGAATCATAGCAACATACTACTATGCAAGAAACAAGTATCTAAGTTCATAAATAATGCAGGATCAGATGTCAATTAACCATGTACAAGCATATATAAACAGGTACACAAGAATATGGAAGGAAACAAGAATAGCTTTATTCAGATGAAAAGTAGCAAGAAGATTACAACCATGTGCTCTGACCCAGCATCATCCTCTAGCTAAGAACCCCTTCTTCACCTCAAGTGAAGCTAAATCACCCAACACTGTGAATATACACCAGAATACCAACAACACTTCTCTATAAGTTACAAAATTCCAGCGTCTGGATCTCTGTGATGAGGGATCCATATATAGATGATTACAGAGTGGTGAGTCATATTTTGGGGTCTTGATTAGTGTCTTCTCTCTGATAGTTCTTTCTTCCACTTGGAGAATGATGATCTCTTACTCATCCCTGGTCGAAAATGGGGTGGCAAGTGTCAGAGGGGAAGCTTCTGGAAGATTCCGTGATCTTCCACCTCACATTTTTGTCCCTACCATTTGTGTATTCCCAACCATCGCACCCTACAGAGGAGCAAAATAGTATGCATCGCACCCTGTACATTGGGAAGGTGATATGCATTGCACCCTCTACATTGAGATTTCAGTATAGTCCAGTTTTGACCATTTATGAGCACTTTTCAATGGAGAACTTCTGAGAGATGATGTAATCAATTGACCTTGTTCCTTTAGGCAGTGAAGCAACACTTTTAGGAACTTAAGAGCCCTCAGTTTATGGACATTTGTGATTGGGGTTGAAGTGCCCAAAAATGTCTATAACACTAGGGAAACATGAGAAACAACCAAAACAAAAAACTGAATGTAAAGCTACAATGACCATGGATATCCAGGAAATGGCAAGGCCAAGAAATACATTGTTAATCATGGCCATCCTCCATGCCAATGATATCTCGCAACAAAAAATGCACATGCATATGTTATGCATGGCAAAACTAGTGAAGCAAACATACATGCAACTTGATACCTACAAGAAAATATGATGTGGATTCTAATCCTCATGCCTTATCGCACTTTCATGCACTTCCTTTTCCTTCTTTCTTCAAGAATCCAAGTATTCCACACCCTCGAAGAGCTATCCAAGAAAACTCTAAGTATCGAAGAGTATGAAAGAGAGAGAGATAATAATGAGAGAACTCCAAAATTGAACCAAGAAAATGTTATCAACTGATCCTATCAAGGCTTTTTATGAATGAGGCCTCTACTTTCTTCATTTTCCATTATTTTCCTTCAATTTCCTCCTCACATGCATCTTGTGACCTCTCACCTCCCTTTTCTCCTAATTTCCATTATTTTCGTAAATAGATGCACCAAAATTTCATGTTTCCTTTCCAAAGCCTTATCCATTGACTTTGCCAATTTCCTTAGCCATATACAATAACAAATTATCCCCATCATTAGTATTTTTCACAACATTCATCTTGGAATAAGTGTCCCATCATCAGTGGTTCTTATTTTTCCTTTATTTACTTTTATTACGTGGAATTTTCACTAGGGTTGTTACAATTTCTTTATCATTTCTAACTAGAAACATATCATCCACATACAAGACCAGATAAATAACAAAGTCACCAATTAATTTAAAATACACACAGTGATCCACTTTAATTATGGTGAAGCCAATTCCCTGTATATATGTATCAAATTTTTTATACGACATCCTTGGTGACTGTTTTAACCCATACATATACTTTTTTTGCCTGCATACCAGTTCTTTCTTTCTATTCACTGCAAAGCCTTTAGGTTGCTTCATGTAGATCTCTTCTTCTAGATCCCCATGAAGAAATGTTATCTTCACATCCATATGTTTTACCTCCAAATGAAAATAAGAAGCAGTAGATAAAAGTAATCTAATAGAATCTACCTTGGAAACATGAGAAAAAATATCACCAAAATCAATTCCTAATACTTGGAAATTCAATTTTGCTACAAGTCGAACTTTGTACTTCTCCACCTTTCCTTTTGCATTCATCTTCTTCTTAAACACCCATTTTCTTCCAATGGGTTTCCTTCCGGTCAGAAAATACACCACATCTCAAGCCTCATTTTTGTCCAAAGATGCCATTTCATCAACCATGGCCTCTTTCTATAGTTTTCCATCCTCTGAATTTATTTCCTCAATGAGAGTTTTTGGATCATCATCAGTAATATATAAGAAAAAATTGAATAGAAATCATATGGACTATACCATTTTGGCTACTTTCTTTATCGAACTAATCTTCTCATAACTGGAGTTTTTCGCTCTTCATCTTCTAATACCTATTATGTTGTAGAGTTGGATTCTTCAACTTTTAGCTCAAACTATATCTTATTAGGTTCCTTTGGTAGGACTTCATGCTTAATAACATCTTTCATCTCTCTAAACACCACATCTTTGTTGTACACAACCTTCGTTGTGTCTGGGTTCCAAAGCTTATAACCTTTTAAACCATAATTATACCCAATAAAGATGCATCTTTCAAATTTACTATTCAACTTGGCTCCTTTCTCCTTTGGAACATGTACATGTGAATCATAGTCAAATACCCTCAGATGTGAAAGTGATGGTTTCTTACCAGTCCATACCTCACATGAAGTCCCATCCTTGAACACTCATGAGGGTGATCTATTAACCAAGTAACATGCAATCTCCACCACCTCTACCCATAATTATTGTGCTAACCCAGTACCAGTGAGCATGCTTCTTGGATTTTCCATCAATATCTTGTTCTTTATTTTTGCAACTGCATTTTTCTAATGTGTGTATGGATCTTTCCATGCTACACCACACTACTTATAGAAATCTTCAAATTCCTTCTTCCACAACTCTCCACCATTATCTATCCTCAACACCTTTATCTTTTTCTCTATCTGGCTTTCCAGCACAACCTTAAATTCTTCAAACTTGTCAAAGACTTCATATTTCTTCCTAGCGAAATATATCCATGTACTCCTTGAGAATTCATCTATGAATGATACATATTACATAGAATTACCTAGTGATGGAACCGACATGGGTCGAAACACATCACTATGCATAAGTTCTAATCTCACTTTCACACTGTTAGCACTAAAGGGAAAACTCACCCAATTCTACTTCCCATATACACAATGTTCATAGAAATCGAAATCCGGAGAGGAATTAGACATACCTTCTTCCATACTATTACCATGAAGTATTCGAAGGCCCTTCAATATAATATGTCCAATCCTTTGATGCCATAACATGGTCTTTTCTCGAGAGACCACTAGATTTTCTGGTCCACTTTCATGCACCACAAAATTATTTCCCCCCTTAATAAAAATACTACCTAGAATCTTTTATAAATTTCCAATCTGACTTCCCTACATCAATACTAGTGATCGCCGTATAATATTGCATCTATCCTTCTCGAACACCGTTTTTACACCTACATCATCCAATTCTGTTACGAAAATCATATTTCTTGCCAGTGCAGGAATAATATGAAAAACACCTAGAAATGTTCTAATCATTCTACTTTGCAACTGAAGCTTTAATTTACCGCATCTATTGATTATAGCCTTCCTATCCTCCTCTAGGAAGAGATCACTACCATAATATTTCTCATACTCGCAGAACCACTCCCTATGGTGAGTGAAGTGAAAGGATGCACCTGATTCAATCAACCATGCCTCATGATCAACATGCGTACTTGAAGAAGAATCCAAATACACATCCCCACCTTCATATGACATGATTTTCACCTTTGCAGAAGGAGAATAATTAGATCCCTTTACTTTATCATGAGCTTTATATATACATTCCTTTTTGAAGTGCCCTTACTTTCCACATTTACTGCACACCTTAACATGTTTTCCTCGAGATTTAGATCTCCCTGTAGATTTAGATCTCCCACTCGAGGAGTTATTTTTATTTTTTTCTCGGACTGTCCTCGTATAGACAAGGAATCTCCATTTTGTCCCTTTATATTTTTCTATATCTTCTCCTCTTATAGCAAGGATGAGACTATTTCGTAAAACTTCAAGTTATTTATATTTCTACCTATAGAAACAACGAAAAAATCCCACGAATCTGATAGAGAACATAGAAAATTGATGTACATATATTCATCTGAAATTTTAATATAAGGAGATAAAAACTCACTTACCACATTATTAAAGGAGTTCAGATGATCTGTCATCAAGTCTTCATCTTTCATCGTCATGTTATATAACTTGTTACATAAGAATACTTTGTTCACCAAAGACTTAGATTGGTAGAAAGTCCCTAACTTGTCCCACAAAGCCTTCACCATAGCTTCCCATCCTACATTCAAAAATACTAAATATGAGATACACAACTGTATTGTTCTCTTTTCTTTCTGATCTAACTTCACCTAGTATTCTGCTGACATTGTCCTTGATTTAGTACCTAGATCTACAATGATCCACTAATCTTTATCCACTAGAAGATCCTCCATATTGATATTCCACAACTCAAAACATTGACCATTAAATTTCTCTATCTTTCCACTTCTCACCATCTTCTTTCACCATAACGATCAATCCCACATATCTTCCACAAGACAGGGTCTACAAGAAACACGAGAAATACCCCTTAACAACAAAGGCGACCCCTTGAAGCCGAAACAACTCTCATAAAAGATGTGGATTTTAACCCTATATAGAAACTACTTGCAAAGGAATTATTAAAAATAGAAAATATACAATGGCAAGGATATAAAACAGATACACAGAGATTTTCCCCTGGATCCCAAAATCGGGACTACCTGATTGACTTTTCATTATACTCCTTTCAATGCTACAATACATATATATACATTCTGAAACATTCATCAACCCCAATCGATTAACCCTAGATTAGAATACAACCATAGTTCCCTTGACCAGATCTAGAAAATACCATGGGTAGAAAACCATCATGCCCAAAACCATGTGCAAAATTGATGTACAAAACCATAAAACACATTGAACACCAATGACATATATTGAGTTAAGTGTAGAGGACACATCGTTCGAGTGGTTAATAACATTTACTCTGATTCATTATATAATGATTACTAGTTATAGATAAATAAAAAATATTACATCCATACATATTATTAAATAGTCATTTTTGCATTTAATTGACAAAATTGATGCATAAGTAGGATGTCATTCAAGTTCTTTAGCATGTACTAGTTGTCTAAAAAGTAAGAAGGTACACAATGCTCCATAAATAGTATCCATCATAACATATTTAAAGGATGTGTGAACCCCCTCCACACACTTTTTCTGCACTTTGTCCTTTTCTATGGCAATGCCTTTACAAAATGTTACATAAAATTAATCCTACGATTAGCAGAAGCTTCATTGTTGGTAAATGTAACTACTTTTGACATTTATTTGGTGACTTGACATCTAATTGAGACATCATTCAAGTGTTTAATAGAATTCAGTAGCTGTAAACAAATCAAGAAGCTACAGAGGGCTCCACAACTAGTATATGTCATAACAGTTTAAAAGGATGTGCAGATACCCTTCTTACAATTCCTCGACACACTACCCTATAATGAATGATTGGTAATACAATTTTTTTATTATGAAATTATTTTAATTTTTTAATAAAAAAGTATTATATGTTGTACATATCCTTCATCTCAATGTTATTGAAATAAATGGTTTTAGTCAAATTTTAATTCCTTTATTCAACATGGTGCCATGGAATTATTTTCAATAGTACTTGTTATTAGTTTTTAAATAGTAATTGGAAATGATCATAGATTTGTACTCGACAAATCTAATAATTTCCAAAAGCCATTGATTTTCTATTTGGGAGGAAAATCTTCACTTTTGGAACAATTATAAAGTCATAGGTATTCAATCACTATTTTTCCAAGTGTTTGTCTAAACATGATTAAATTATGACAACCATGTAAATTGATGTTTTTTCAGATTAATTTAATTACAGAGGTACAATGAAATCCTCTCCAAACTCTAACAAAATTTTAGAATGATAGATTTGAGGTTTATCATAGAAAAGCATTTTAAGGCATGTTTTAAATGGAAATTCCCCTATATTGTCAATTATAGCCTTGCTTGGAGGGATGTTCATGGATTAGGTGTTCATATATATATATATATATATATATTATATATATATTATAGTAAAGGATATTAAAAAACAACTGAGACTTAATTATAGAATTAGAGAAGCTTCCCTACTGGTTAATGTAATCATTTTCATGGTAATGAGTGGTTGATATTAGGTATGGGGTTGCTCCCTAAACTCAAACAATATCCTACGTCATGAAATTGTGCATATTGAACAATTAATTTATGCTTAATCCTACAATTAATAAAATATCCCTTGCTAGTTGTTGGCTTATAGGGGCTTGACCCACGTTCGGAAGAGCTATTTAGCCAAACAAATCCCATAGCTACCAGCCCTTTTGGCAACAGTCCGCGAAGCACGGACTGAGGTCTCACTTGAGGTAGCATGGGAGGGTGCTAGAACCAGGTTTCCACACTCTAGTGGTGTCTTAGATGTGGCTTGGGGGCTCGCACGCTATCCTGTAGCCTTGCACTATGCCAAGACCACATAGATCTGAATACTCTTATCGCACTTATTATAGATTGAATCACTTATTACTATTATTATATAGTTAGAGTGGTCTTTAAGCAAACATTTGTTACTTCTAGTTATTTCGCACATCAAGATTAACCCAGTTAACATGTATTCAACAATAGAAAATGCATAGATCAAAACAGTTCATTTATCATAATAGAGTAAAGTCACAATTAACACAGAATTCAAAAGAACTTATCTTTATTATCAATCCTCAACAATACGTCCAGATCTACCCTGTGCACTTAGGTGCAGGTGTTCGTGCACACAGTTGCAGAATTTCCATGCCTCTGCACAAACAGTTGCAGAGCCTCTACCTCCTACCCTACTCCCTCGACTCGGACTTACAGACACTTTCAGACTATTCACCCATTACATGTCATATCTATTCTTTCCAAAAAATCAGCTAAACTTCCTATCCCTCATAGAGCCTCACTCTATTTATACTTTCCCTTAGCTTGTGATCCCTCCATGGGCCGACTCTACTACTATTTCTTTCCATTATTTTTTGGCGGACTACCCTTTGACTCAACCTACTATAGTTCACACTCCATGCTTTATACAAAGTCTTTACAATACTTTAATCATAATTTTTGGGCTTTCTACCCCAAAACCATTATGCAAGACCTCCTCTACCCAACAATCCCTCAGCAAAATCATTGTGACTCATTCTGAGTCACTCACTGGTGTGGCTAGATGCTCGTCCTAGGCTTCACGTTTTGCCTCCCTTTGAGTGGCACTCATCATCCTATAGCTCCTTCATTTTCGCCTACAACACTTCATCCATTTCCTACTTCAGTGTTTCTACCACGTCTCACAACCGATGATGCTCATTCTGCTCTGCTCGATTAACATAGAACAACCCTTCCGAGGACTTCATTGAGAATGGGGGTGCCTCATACAGGACCTCCTCATACCACCAGAACGACTTCCGTCCTTCGTATCCTTATATCGCACCATTTTCTATAGCCTTTGTTGCAATTTTTCAAGACCCTGGTTGCTATCCATAAAATCCCAATTTTCGAGGAACATCAGAGGAAACTTCTTAACTACATCTCCACCCATGGTCGCCATTTTTCGATCCTTTTGTTGTTCTGCTGTAGTGCGTCGTCCTGCCCCCGGGTGAGGTGACGACATCTCGACCAATTATACTTCGTGTTCCTTCATTTCCAGTACATCCCCTACTACTGATGTTGCAGCCTGCTGGATACCTATAGCTATCAATATTAGACTCCTTAAAGAGTCCTTCTCCTCCATCGGCCAAATTACTACCTTCGGGCACATGCCTTGTGGAGAGATAATGAATAGCTCCATCTGTGTTTCCAAAGTGTAGACTACCCAATAGATTCCCCTTGGTGATGTATAAGCCATGCGAGTTTCAAATGTTCGGATTGCTACTCGCTCCAACTCATGTAATCTTCTTGTGTAAAATTTGTAGCTGATCATTCCATATCTAGTTTGTACTGTTGCTCTTGATTACCCACCGCCTGGTCCCTTTCACCATAATGCAGACATCTTGTCATGAAAAATGATATTAATGTTCATCATTCCTTGGAGCGGTGCACCCACGTGGCTTCGTTCGCGGTACCACGCCCCTGATTTTTGGCCAAATGTACACGCACCCTGATACCCGCACATCTATCCCCCAGACTAATTTATCATCCCTCCCTCTCTTTCAATTGGTCAGAGCGGTGAGACTCTCCTCGGAATGGTTAGTTAGGCGGTCAGCGTGCTCGTATAGAGCTTCAAGTGACTGCCATTAACTCTTCCCAGGAAGGGGTCTCCGTTGATTTTAGCCAATTTAACTACGGCCCCATTAGTCACTTCTTTGACGCAATAAGGCCCCAACCAATGCATGCAGAGTTTACATGGGAATTTCTCAAACTTACTGTCATATAACAATACGAGATCATTCTCCTTGAACATGCGCACCTTGATATGGTAATCATAACATGCTTTCTCGCGCTATTTCTATACGTGCTGATGAAATCCTGCCAGAAATCGTTCTTCATCTAGTTTTTCGAGTCGTGCAAGCCTTTCCTCCAAGGCCTCACGATCTGTCATTCCTATACCTACTGTAATTTGGAGACTGGGCACAATATATTCCATATGAATAACAACCTCCTTACCATAGACTAGTTGAAATGGTGTCTAGCTTGTCAACTTTTTTCACGTGGTTCAGTAGGCCCATAACATAACACAGATGTGCAAGTGCCAATCATTTTGTTGCACATTGTAGATCTTAGTCAGTGCGGTTTCCAAAATTTTGTTGAACACCTCAATGGTCCCATTTGCTTGCAGATGGTATGGCGTGCTCTGTTGGTGATATATCTGGAATTACTCAGTGAGAGCGCTGATGGTTTCATTCAAAAAATGCATTCCCCTATCACTCATGAGAATCTTAGGACATCTAAACCTATTCAATACATTCTTGAGAAAGAACATTGATGTTGTTGTGGCTATGCAATCCTTAACTGGCTGTGCTTCTTCCCATCGAGTCAAATATTCAGTCATGGTGATGATATAGTGCACACCCATTTTCCTTCACAGCTCGATAGGCCCGACGAAGTTGATTGCCCATTTGTCAAATGGTTGTAGCGTCATCTAGGGCTAGAGTGGCACTTCATTCCTTCATGATGGCTTGCCTATCCACTATGACATTGCAGGCATGATAGTGTGCTTTTGAATCTTGGTGCAGCATGGGCCACCATAGTCCTACGTGTAGAATCATTTGGGCTGTGGCGGTCCTGCATAATGTCCGCCAGCAACCCTGCCATGTGCTTTGGCTAGGATCTGTTCTTGCTCAAACTCTGGTACATATCTGCGTAATATCTCATCATGGCCCATCTTGTAGAGATGGCCAACAATCACAGTGAAATTGGTTTCTTGCGTCACCTATTCCTTCTTTGGTTGAACAAAATACCCCTACAACGTAGTACCGACAGTAAAAAAAAGATTATATCCTCAAAGTGGCCATCCACAATGCACATTGCATACAACTAGGTGTTCGAGAGTCCTTCTTCTAGATTTGTGGCTTCCTCGCTAATCTCGATCTGGGATAGGTGATCTGGACCCGCATTCAGATGCCCCAACTTTACAACAACCTCAAAATCATATTCCTGAAGTAACAACAACCATAGAAGATGCACCCCCCCCAACAAAGGATAATTCACTAGGTACTTTAGTGCAGAGTGATCAGTATACATCATAAAATTTCCTCCTAGCAGATAGTGACGATACTTCTCGAGTGCATACACCATTGCTAATCCCTCTCACTGAGTAGTAGAGTAATTTTTCTTAGCTTTAGACAACCTACGACTTGCAAACGCAATCGGGTGGTCAATTTCCTCTGCTCATTCCTCAGTAAGTAATGACCCTATCTTGATCTCATCATGTGGTTACAACTTTGCTAATCTGTGAAGTTTCCTTCATTGGTACCCCACCATCACGCTGGTGTCGCACACAATGCCCATTTCAGTGCATCAAACCGTTGGTACTCTGGTACCGCGATTTCAAACTTATCCAAGAATTCACTCACTACTATGAGTCTGTCATACATCGACAGCTCGTGGTCTTGAGTTTTAACGCAGTACATAGATTTTGTCAGGATATTTCCCCATTCATTCTGTTCCTCCATTGCTCGTCTTCTTCCTCTAAATCATCGGTGTATGGTTTTGTGTAGCTCTGTGAAATTATCCATTCTTCCATTACTTTACCCTTTATTAGCCTTTGCACGGCAATTTGATAGATGCAATCTAATGCTTCACCTTGCTCGTCATCACACATAGGTTTTGTGTTGCAGGGTCCTTCAGTTGGACCTAATGGAACAACTACACGGCGTGACTTTTTCTCAAATATCATCTTCCTCTGCTTGATATTGATAATCCCATTTATGTCGATGGTCGAGTCTATTCCCAACAACATGGGGTACGAGCTCTTTTCATCCAGTATCTCAATAACTTCAAAGTCCGTTCTAGTGCTTGCACCATCCAAGTCTACTGTAATCCCTTGTAGCCTACCCATGGGCATGATATTCTACTGATTTTCCATCCATAACTAGATTGGAGACCATTAGAGTGGGGGCTTGCCGATACCCTCCCACGTTTTCTTAGGCAAGACATTTGCATTCAAACCTAGGTCTAAAATGACCTGATCCATCTCATAGTCACCAATCTGTGCTGTTAATCACATCTCTTGTCTGGTTCGCGATGTATGACTTCCCACTCATCAGACTACGTGAGGTTCTCCCCATCCTATGTATCTGTTAATTACCTCCTGCAATCCTTTCACTGCCCTATTATCACGAAGTAACTTCATGCGGGTCTCTGAGAAATTTGTCAACGTTGAGGGACCTTTATACAGCTGAGACTAATTCCCTTCTATGGTTTCACTGCTCCTCAATACCATATTTACTCTGGGTTCTTCATCATGTGGCTCAACGTTCATCATCTACACATTCTGTGTCATCGTAGGAGGTTCTGTCCTTTTTTCATGAATCTGTGCTAGCAACAAAGGGTAATCTAGTAGTTCGTGGTCAAATTTCTCGCAATAGGGACATGATATTCGAGTTGGATTTGTGCAATCCCACGCGTAATGTCCTGGTCCTCCACAGTTGTAACAAATTCACTGTCCTCGACCCCTTCCTGGTCCCATTTTGCCTCGTCCTTGACGCCGTCTTGGGAATCCACCATGCACAAATGTTGCAACTGGGCTTTGACCTCACCTCTTAGTCTGCATTCGGTAGGCACGTGCCTAATCCACCAACATCCGACAATCCCTTTCCTCATGACCGACCGATCTACAAAAGGTGCAAAAGAGTTGTTGGGGTGCGTGATTGTATTTCAGCAATAGGTGGCAATTATCCATGTTGTGTTTTCCTCCTATTTGATAGATTACGCACTAGAGCGGGGTGATCATGCTCAGCCCTACCTGTGCCTCTCGTTGCAATGGTGCTGGTCCCCCCATGACCACAAGATTCACTGCGACTAGATAATGGTCTTTATCATGTCCTTAACCCCTACACTTGATGCACCAAACTTCTTCCTAAACTTCCAACGCGTGGTCTTTTTTTATCTTCTATATTTCCAAACACAAATTTTGGACCTACGCTTGGATTTGCTAAACTCCCAACCCTAGTTCTTTTACAGGGATTTCTTGCAGCCACATTGCTCCCTCTAGCGCTTCTTCTTGGGTTGAGATCTTCTGTTGTGACATGACGGATTTTAGATATGGTGTTAGTGATGCGATGAACCAAGCGCGGTGTTGTCCATCTGTTACAGTCATGTTGGCTTCACAAATAGTGATTTTCAACCTCTAATCCAAATCCCACAGGGTTTCTTCAACCATCATTCTGATCTCTTTAAATCCCACGACTGACTGAGATTCCAATTTTGGCTGGCTGAACTGCTTTTTTAATTCATTGTAGATGTTTGCTATCCATGCCATTGGGTCGATACCTGAATACTTCATATACCATGTTAGCACTTGGTCCTATAGTGTGCTGGCTAAGATTGCTTTATTGATATTATCATCCGTAATCTGCTGCGTGTTCCATAATGAATTCAATGCAAACCAAAACATTTGCAAATCTTCACTTCCTGTTCCTCTGAATATTGGCAACTCGATGGCACTCGCCATTACTACCGTCCTGATCTTTCATTTCTCTTTTCTCTGGCATCCTCGCATTTCACACCAGACACCCCTTAGGTAGATTGTGGTCATGAAAATGGAACCATTTGTTGGCTTATAGGGGCCTGACACAAGTTCAAAAGAATTATTTAGCCAAAAAAATCCCGTAGCTACTCGCCCTTTTGGGAACAGCCTCTAAAGCGCAGACTGAGATCTCACTTGAGGTAGCAGGGGAGGGTGTTGGAACCAGGTTTTCACACCCTAGGGGTATCTTAGATGTGGCTTGGGGGTTCGCGTGCTATCCTGCAGCCTCATGCTTCACCAAATTCGTGCAGATCTGAATACTCTTATCACACTTATTACAGATTGAATCACTTATTACTATTTCGATCTAGTTAGAGTGGTCTTTAATAAAACATTTATTACTTATGGTCAATTCGTGCATCAAGATTAACCTAGTTCGCATGTATTCAATAGTAGAAAATGCATAGATCATAATATTTTGTTTATCATAACAGAGTAAAGTCACAATTAACACAGAATTCAGAAGAACTTATCTTTATTATCAATCCTCAAAAATACATCCAGATCCACCCTGTGCACTCAGCTACACGGGTCACACGCACAACTACGGACTTTCCAGAACTTTGCGCACATATTTGCAGAGCCTCTATCTCCTACCCTACTACCTTCACTCAGACTTACAAACGCTTTCAGACTATTCACCCATTACGTGTCAGACCTATTCTTTCCAAAAACCGAACTAAATTGCCTATCCCTCATAGAGCCTCACTCTATTTATACTTTCCCTTGGCCCACGATCCCTCCACGGGCTCACTCTATTGCTATTTCTTTCCATTATTTTTTGGTGGACTACCCTTTGACTCAACCTACTATAGTTCGTGCTCTACACTTTCTGTGGAGTTTTTACAATACTTTAATCCTACATTTTGGTCTTTCTGCCCCAAAACCATTATGTGGGACCTCTCCTACCCAACACTAGTAAATGTAAGGCTTTCTGGAATTTGTTCGGTGAATAATAGGTAATTAGGACATCATTTGAGTTCTTAATAACATTTAATCTAATTAATTATGTAATTATTACACGTTGTAATCAAATCAAGAATGTCATATCCAAACATATTATAAAATAGACTTTTTAGCATTTATTCACTAAATTGACACATAATCATAACATCCTTCAAGTTCTTAATAACATTTACTGGTTGTAAACAAATCAAGAAGGTGTAGAGGGCTCTATAGCCAATATCTATCATACTAGATTGGAAGGATGTGTGGAAGACAGATATGTACGCGAGAATATTTTCTCCCTCGCATCTAAAACTAATCACATGTTCTCCTTCTCCACATGTCAACCTCCCATAGCACAAATTAGTGGATATTAAAAAATTAATTAAAGCTTAATCCTATGGTTAAAAAACATAGTTTAATATCTTAATGGAAATTACTATCAAAATCATAACTAATTGTCCCTAGATTGATGGTGAAATGATCATATATTTAGAGCTTAAGAAAATCAAAGCCTATTGAATTTCTCTAATGGTTCTTGTTTCTTCATGCTGTATATTTTTCACATTCCTTTGTTCAAGCTATAGAGCACTCACATTTTTAGATTGCTTATTCTAAATACATCAAAACATAGTCTAAATATATTTTATTTTTATTGTTGTGTTGAGAGAAACAATTGAGAGTAAAAATAAATTGTAATAATTTCCTCTTGTCTAAACATTTTCTAGGTTAGGATGAAAAATAGAACACAAGCCAATAAAATATGAACCATTGTTTAGAATCTATAAATGAAATGGAAGATGAATCTTAAGTATTCTTATTTCAGCGTTGGAGGAAGAAGCATGGTACAATATCCATTACTAAATAAACCTATAATTTTTACTAGACAAAAGGCCAAATTTCAATACATAAAAAGGAAAGAACATCAAGTTCAATTGACATCCCTGAGAAAATCATATCTTATATATGTACTCTTTATGGAAGGAGCATCTATGCTACTCTTTGTCTTATTCACTCACTTATGGTCTTGTAGTGAAAAACTGCCATGAAGAAGTTGAGAGACCTCTATAATGAAAAATAAAATAAAATTTGATTGTGATTATATTTTATTCCATGCTCAAATATAAAAACCATTTAAGGTAACACATAAGACAATTGGGTGATAACAACCCCAAAATTTGTTTCAAGGAATATGTAAATATGCTTAAATTAAAATGTGTTAATCTCATATTTTTTATTACATAGGTTTTGTACATATGAGAAGAGATTTTTGAAGGAAGGTAATGATTGTGATAACCTCATGAACACTTCCTTAAAATCCGTACTAGAATAGTTCTATATGGTACACTACCTATTTATATAGAATTGCGTTGAATTAATAAAGTATCAACTATAAGTTTTTCATCAATTATGACTTTTGTTATAATGGCATGTAATCTAGTTATTGTTTACTATTTTGATATCTTAATTTATGTTAATATTGAAATTTTTAATGATTATAAAAATATAATAATTATAAATTATTTTATTTTTTTTCTATTACAATGGTTTCTGTAAGAATTGTGGATGTTATAACATCTAGTTTTATCATGCATATTCAATCTTGAAAATAGATAATTGATAAAATAAGTTTCAATTTTGTTATCTTAAATGTCCATTTAAAGACCTAATTTTTGCTGGAAAACAAAATATATTATATATATATATTTATATTATATATATAAATATATATATAAACATATATATATATTATATATATATATATAAATATATATATATATTCAAACTTTATGTCATTGTTGAGCACCTTTTATGTTGAGCACCTTTTATCTTTTTTTAGTGATATTAGTTGTGCTGATAAATGGATGAATCATGGGCAATGATCCATTATGTTTTACTCAAACCAATAAGAATAATCTATGATTAGGGGAATTCATGTTTGTCTCTACCTCTAGGTTGGTTAATAGTTCTTTTCCATAGCTAACATGCATCATAGCTATTATTCACGTGTTTGGAAGAATGTTCCAATAGCCTGGAAATAACAATAAAAAGCTCTTCCAAACCTGAAATATCCATGTACAATAATGTGAAAATTAGAGTTTACAAGTGTTGTGTGGGATTAAGGTATCTTGAATAAGTGCACAGGAAAAATGTGTGTGAGAATGTCTGTGAGGATAAAACTTTTACACATTCATTTTAACCTTTTACCTATTATTTATCCAAAAATAGTAGAGAGTAGATATATCTAGAATGAATGCTTATATATTCATGCCATCTTGCATGATATATTCTCGCACACCCACTGCCTTGCACATACGCCTTATTCTACACATAGTTACTCCACATAACTGAATGTGTAAAAGTTTAAAGCAAAAAATTAAGTTAAAGAGTAAGAAAAGCTTTTGATTTCCCAATTATTTATACAGTTTTTTATTTCACACATTCCTTTTCCAATGCACATACATCATCTTTCACACATTCCTTTTCCAATGCACATTCCTGATTCTTATTATAATTCAAATTTTTAACATCACATCTCATCCATTTACTTCAAAAAGCATTAGAGGGGATCCTAACTGAGTTTTCGACAATCCATGCTGGAAATTTTGTCAGAGAGTAGAGTAGAGTAGAGTTGGGCAGTAGCACAACTACAATTGCATCCCCTTCAATGTACAAGAACTGTGTATATTTGCAAATCAATCGTTTATCACTAGAATGAGGATCTTTCCAAATCAATCATGAAAATCATCATAACCACTCTTAAAGTCTCTAGAGCTACTAATCATGTAATTCCTTCTCTAGATATTTTAAAATTGTTTTGCAATCTCTGAGATATATTGAAATTAAATTAAGGATTTTTTTTGGTTTATGAAAATATGGGACAAATGATATTATTCAACCTAGAGTACGGAAACCATTTTTTCCCACCAAGAAATACCCCACATTCTAACAAAAATGATGGGCCACCCATTAATTTCTTTTCTGAAAAATTATCCCTTCAAATTTCACTTGATTGGTTGATGGTTTCTCCTATTATCACTATTTGGATTTTACACTTATTTATCTTTCAAGGTTTGGTCATGTCTTAACACATATTTTGTTCTAATCCTTGGATTTATTGGTTTGGTTCGTTGGTGTCGAGTGGTTTTTCTCATCAATTTCCATTGTGCCATTAGCCTTGACTTCTGCAACGAGCTTTCTAATGATTTGGTTTCAGTGCTTGGTCTACATGGATTGATTTATTCACTTGTGAATATGGTTCACGTACATATATTTGAGATAATGTTAACTTAAATTAATTATATTGAACACATTCATTATGGAAAACTTCAATATGTATTAATAACATGTGTAAAATATTGTACCTAAAATTCATCGAGGAGTGATCAAACTACTATTTAATGATAAATTATTTAAATGGTCCATAAGAGAAATTTAATTTATTTATTGTGTCTAATGGTTGATTTCTTTGGTCCAAAGAAAAAAATTTCATTTCAATATTTTATGAAGTGATTTGGTCTAGAAATTAATTTTATATGGAGGCTGTCAATAAATTGGTCCATTAATGAAAACCATCAACAAGTCTATGGTTTTTTCCCAATGTAGTTGAAGGGAAAGGAGCTTATAGGGAAATTTTTCAGTTATGTCAATTTGGGAGATCGATCTAAGTATATTAAGTTTGGGTTCTCTATAGATTGATGTGATCAAAGTTTCTTTTAGCTTTTATTTCTCTACATTGTTTGTTATGGTAAGGGCCTTTAAGAATATGATTGAATAGTAGACTTAGTTTGTAGATCAAGGTGTCCTGATCACTGAGCCAATCTAAGAAGAACGAAGTATGATTAATGTAGCCCCTAAATAATCTTGGACAATGAAACAAATATGGGCATGATTCGCTAGACAAAGATCAATTTAAAGAGTTATGATCTAGTCACTTGAGTTACTACCTAAATATTATCTCCACATTTTGACATTGAATATCAATCTGGAGTATTTGCGATGAGAGATTTGAAAAGAATATGCATTATACCTTTATTAAAAGTGCATAGAGATGGTGACTCATAGTAAGTGCGCCTAGAATTCACAGAGACAAGATGATGGTTGTGCATAAGTGACATGAAAATGACATAAAAAAAAAATCCCAAAATGTGCACACAAGTGCTAGATGGAATGATTGTTATGCGTTGTGGGCATGTATCATACCATGGCACCAATGTCCAGATATATGGACTAGTGATTGTGTATTGGACGATTTTGTTTAGTGTGTGTTATATTCTTTCACTTACTAGCATCCCCCCCCACTTCATTGTGTCTGGCCTAGTAGGGGGGTCAAAGGGTACACAATAGCGCCTAGTAGGGGGGTCAAAGGGTACACAATAGCGCCCCCTATTGGGGCTACTAGTGGGTCAGTACCACCCCTCTGTGGGGTCAGGGGCAACACCCCAGGGAATTTTGTTTATTGGAACCTATATTAGGTGGGCGGACCTACCTATTGTTTTGTGCATGATTTTTGCACATGGTTTTGGGCATGATTGTTTTCTGCCCATGATATTTTATAGACCCTATCAAGGGAACTAGGTTTATGTTCTAATAGAGGGTTAATGAATTGGGGTTTATGGATGCTTCAACATGTATATATATTTTTGGTAACATTGAAAGGAATAAAATGAAAAACAAATCTAGTAGTTCCGGTGTTGGGATTAAGGGGAAAATATTTATGTATATTTTTTATGGTTTATGATCTTTCCATTACTTATTTTATATTTTTAGAATTCCTATGCAGGTAATTTCTATACTCGGTTAAAGCCTACATTTGGTATCAGAGTTGTTTTGGATTTAGGGTATGCCTTTGCTGCTGAGGGGTTTTCTTAGGCCCATGGTAGACCTTGTTCAGTGGGAGATCTATGGGATCAATTCTTGTGGTGACAGAAGACGACGAGTAGTGGAAATATAGAGATCGGGAAATTTAATGGTGAGAGTTTTGAGTTGTCAAAACTCAATATGGAGGATTTGCTAGTGGATAAAGATTAGTGGATCGTGGTAGGTCTAAGTACTACACCAATGACAATGTCAGCTAAATAATGGGTGAAGTTGGATCGCAAGGCAAAGAGCACAATACAGTTGTGTATCTCTCATTCAACATTGTTGAACATATGAGCGGAAGCTTTAGCAAAGGCTTTGTCAGACAAGTTAGGGACTTTAAACCAATCTAAGTCTCTAGTGAATAAATTGTTCCTATGGAAAAAGTTTTATAACTTGAGGCTAAAGGATGGACACTAAGTGAAAAATCATCTAAATGCCTTTAATACTATGGTAAGCCCTTTGTTATCTCTCAGTAAAAAAAATTAGATGAAGATAAGTGCATCAGTTTGTTGTGTTATCTACCATATTTGTGGGATAGCCTGGTTGTTATAATAGGTTGCAATGTGATTTCCTTTTTGATGAAATAGTCTCATGTTTGTTGTCAGAGGAGATGAGACAGAATAATACAAAGGGCCAAAATGGTGATGCCTTTTCTGTATGAAGAAAATCCTAGAAGAGAAACAAAAATAAATCCTTGAGTGGGATATCTGAATCTAGAGGGAGACCTAAATCTCCAAGAAAATTTGTAAATGTGTTATGGGAATTTGGAAAGGAAGGGAACCTAAAAAAGGACTCTAGATATAAAACTCCTAATAAAGGAAAGGAATGTTATAATGCTGCTTCTATAGAGGCGAAAGCTAGATGAAGGTGGGGATGTGTACTTAGCTTCTTCCTCAAGTACACATGTAGATCATGAGGCATGGTTGATTGACTCAGGTGCATCCTTTCACTTCACTCCCCACAGGGAGTGGTTGTATGATTATGATAAATATGATGGTGGTGATGTCTTCTTCAGGGATGACAAGAAGGCTAGAATCCTCGATCACAGAAAAGTCAAGTTGAATTTGCAAGGTGGCAGGATTAGAACACCTCTTGGTGTTCTTCACATCTCTACATCGACCAAAAATCAAAATTTTGTAAGCAAGCTAGATGATGCAAGTGTCAAAATAGTGTTTGAGAAAGATACCTGCAAGATGGTTCAGGGGGAACTGGTATTGGTATAGTGAGTTCGTATTGGAAAAATGTACAAGTTCCAATGTAGCACTATTGTTGATGGGTGTAAAAATTATGTGGTTGTTGAAGGTGGAGCAGGAGATCAAGTGGTCTCTGGAGAAAAGACCATGTCATGTCATCAAAGGCTTAGACATATTGGAGATTTGGGCCTTCGGATACTTCATGGTAATGGCATGGAAGAAATTATGTCGAATTACTTTGTGGATTTTGATTTCTATGAAAATTGTGTATATGGGAAGGAGAATCGGGTGAGTTTCCCCTTTGGTCCTAAGAAGGCAAATCAAATATTAGAGCTTGTGCATAATGATGTGTTTTGACCTATGTCAATTTCATCACTAGGTAAGTCTATGTACTATATATCATTTATGGATGAATTTTCAAGGAATACATGGATATATTTCCTCTGGAATAAATCTAAAGTCTTTGATGTGTTTAAAGAATTTAAGGCTCTAGTGGAAAACGAGACAGAGAAGAATATAAATATCTTGAGAATAGATAATGATCGAGAGTTTTGCAAGAAGGAATTTAATAGTTATATAAGAAGTGTGGTATAGAACAACATAAGGCTACTCCATACACACCTCAGTAAAATGGAGTTGCAGAAAGAATGAACAAGACATTGATGGAAGAGGAAAGAAGCATGCTCAGTGGTGTTAGGTTAGGACAAGAGTTCTGAGCAAAGGCAATGGAGACTTCATGTTAACTGGTCAATATATCACCTTCATTAGCATTGTAGGATAAGACTCCAGAAGAGGTATGGAATCATAAGAAACCCTCTCATTCACATCTGAGGTTATTTGGATGTGATGCAACTGTACATGTTCCAAAGGAGAATATAACCAAGTTGGATAGTAAATCTTAAAGGTGCATCTTTATTGGGTATAAGGATGGTTTAAATGGTTATAAGATTTGGAACCTAGAAACAAGGAAGGTTGTATATAGCTCCAATGTGGTGTTTAGAGAGGTAAAATATGTTATTAAACATGAATTCCTACCCAAGGAACTTGAGAATATGGATTTTCAGCTAAAGGAGGAGGAACCATACTCTACATCATAAGAGAAATAAGAAGATGAAGAGCCACAAACTCCAGCTGTGAGAAGATCAGTGTGAGAAAGAAGGCAGGTGGAAAGATATAGTCCACCTACATTCTATTAAATTTTTTGTTAATCTATTATTAATAATGATCCCAAATCTTTGAGGGAAAAGGTATATTCAAAGGATGGAAAACTTTAGAAAGAGGCCATGGTTGATGAAATGGCATCTTTGCACAAAAATGAGTCTTGGGATATCGTGGAGTTGTCCAATGAAAGGGAATCCATTGGAAGAAAATGAATGTTTAAGAATAATATGAATGAAGAAGGTAAGGTGGAGAAATACAAAGCTTGGTTGGTAGCAAAAGGTTATTCCGAGATCCCATGAATTGATTTTGGTGATATTTTTTCTCATGTTACCAAAGTAGCTTCTATTAGATTAATTTTATAAGTTGCTACTAATTTTTGTTTTGAGGTAGAACATAAGGAAGTGAAGACAACATTTCTTAACAGGGATTTGGAAGAAGAGATCTACATGAAACAACCTGAATTCTTTGTGGTCAAAGGTGAGAAAAAATTGGTATGCAGGTTAAAAATGTCATTGTATGGGTTAAAATATTCACCAAGGATGTGGTGTCAAAAATTTGATACATATATACAAGGACTTAGCTTCACCATAAGTAAAGCAGATCATTGTGTGTATTTTAAATTAATTGGTGACCATGTTATGTATTTGGTCTTGTATGTGGATGATATGTTCTTAATAGGAAATAAGAAAGAAATTATCGAGGAATTGAAGACCCAATTTTCATCCAAAATTCGACATGAAATATCTTAGTGTTGCAAAATATATTTTGGGCATGGAAATTAAATGAGATCATGAAAAGAGAAAGCTTTGGTTAATCAAGAGAAATTATGTCGAGACAATAATGAAGAGGTTTAATATGCATGATAGTAAACCATTGAAGGTTCCTATTGCTATAGGTGTAAGGTTATCAGTTTAACAATATCCCAAGGCGCAAGAAGAGGAAGAGGACATGTCGTGTGTTCCATATGCAAGTGCAGTCAATAGGCTAATGTATGTAATGGTTTGTACCGGGATTATTGAGTAGGTTTATGTTAAAACCAGGGAAGGAACATTGGACAACATTGAATCAAAATATTAGGTATTTGGATGGAATTAGTGATTATGCTTTATGCTACCAAGGAAGACAAGGATTGGAGAGATTTCAGGACATCCATGGCTTTGTTGATGCAGACTAGGTTGGAGATCTAGATCAGAGAAGATATATAAGTGGGTATGTGTTAACCTATTTCTAGGTGTAGTTAGTTGGATGAGTACGATACAGTCTGTAGTGGTCGTTTCTACTACAGAGGCAGAATACATGGAACCCACTCATGAAATTGAGGAAGCAGATTGGTTGTAGATGTTATCACTCCAATATTTATCTAGATTTCTTAAGCAATAAATGATTAGAGGTAACCAAAAACCTACTTTGTATATTAGGGTCTAGCCTTCCTAATTCTCAAAGAGGGCTCTCTCTTTATGATTTAACTTTGTTTTCGTTATTTGATTTTAGGCTAGTTATGATGGTACTTGGGTTTAGATTTGGATTTAGTGGTGAGATCACTGACTTAGATGGGTAGAGGGATGTCTTTTACCATTGGGCTATGGGGTCAAGTTCCAAGACAAACACAACTGGAGTAAGTTCTAAAACTAGTGTCTACAGGGAAAGGTAGCTGATATTTCAGGTCTTAAGGTTGGAATGATAAGTTGGTTTCAATGAGATACAAGGACCAATTAAGGGTTCCTTATGCTGGATAATGAAAGAAGTGAAAGAGGTCAACTGGGATGGGAGAGAAACTAAGGATTCTTAGATCTGGATACTAGAAAAAAACATAGAAATGATCAATTGTTCGAAACAAAGTGTAGTTAAGAAAATTCTGCGATAAATTTCCAGTTAATTTATTCACTTTAGATAACATATAAGTTTGTGTAATACATAAAAATATAACAAATTTGACAAAGAAAATACCTCACTATAATAGCTCAACAAATGAATCCTGTAATGCAATCTTTTTATTACTCAATCCAGTCTACTGACTTGAAAAATTGGTGCAATAGTGCTTAGGTTCATGATCAATGCAAATCTATAAATATCTAGCAATCTGCCCTCTAATATTTCAAAAGCAGAAGTATTTATAAAAAAATTACAAACTATTTACAATAAATGATGTATCTAACAAACAAGACATTTTTGGACTATATATGAACTAAAAGCTCTAGCTATTGCAGATTAATAATTCTGGTGAAATGTGTGGTGCAAATATTGTTGTTGTGGAAGTGGGAGTAGGTAGGATGTGGACCAAAATTTGTGGTTGTGCTAGCAGATGAACTAGCATATGTAGATGTATCTCTCCTTTTCTTAGTAATTCACTCAACTTCTTGTTGGTCCTCTAACTTGATAATGTGAGACTTCCCTCACTGATGGTTGATCCTGTGACTACCCTTTGTTAAATACCTGGATGGTTTTGCAAAGCCATGTGATGATTTGTATGGTTAGAAGAGTATTCTCACTTTACTTTTTTACTTTTACCTGCAACTTGTTTTTACACCGGTAAATTGATTTCACCGTGCTTGTAAATTGATTTCACCACACCTGTAAATTTATTTCACCATGGCTGTAAATTTATTTCACCTTAATCTTGTATCGTGAAATGCATTTACATGAATTCTATCTTTTTGCTCGTGTTCATTAATTTCATGTGAAATTTTCCCTTTTATTTTCTCTGATAAATTCATGGCATCCATGAATTTTATTTCATGTGTTGTTGTAAAACCATTTTACCTTTGAATCTGATTCCACAACCTTAGTCTTGTAGTTATATGATTACCTCAAGCATGGTTTCACTCATAGCTCTGAAATATTACCACATTCTCATATCTCTATATTTCACTTGAACTTAATCCACCCTATATTCCTCTAATATTTATAAGATATAAAACCAAAACAGTTAATTTTTATAGCACCGCTTTTGAGTGGTAGGTGCTATTTTTTTAGAGGACATGATATAACATGGGGCTACAACATAGTAAAAATGTTAGGGTCCCACCCTAACCCCCTTATATATGTAATGGGACCACGTGATAGTCAAGAGTCAATAAAGCCCATATTAATAATTGTAAGTGATTAATCCACAATTAATAACGGAACCACAGTTAGTTGCAAATGGGTCGTAGTATTAGATAGATGGTATTAATAATACACGGTATTGGCCCGTGGTATTGAACATAGGAGTCATATATAAAGGATAGAAACTCCCTACGAGGAGCATCATGTCTTATTTTGTAATCGAGCTCTGCTCTATTGGAGGTTGCCCCCTTGAAGAGGCAAGTGAACATTACTCTCTGAATAATAAATTCATTGCTATTATGTGTTCTGGGTATCTTTTCTTCGCATATTCTGTATTCTCGGTCTCTTTTCTTCGCATATTCTATATTTGGGTATCATTTGTAGGTTAAGAGCATAACAAGTGGTATCAGAGCACTTTCCAGGGCCGGTAGGATCTCCATTTAGTAGCAATTGTTTTTTTTGCTCGAGATGTGTTCCGGCGTCTTTAAACCACGGGATCTGTCATTGAGCGCATAAATTTCTGGATTTGGGGAGGCATGCACGCAGGAAATACAAGAGGTGGTCACGTCTGCTGGACTCCCTTGTAAACCCTGTGGGTACCCCTTCGAGTAGTAGCGCATTAGACAGAACCGCGCACGGACTGTCTTCCACGTACCCTATGGGTATATCGGAAAGCCCATAGGCTCCTGAAAACCTCACCTAGATAAACCAGCGACCGTCTTGTGGCTACAGTACACTGAGAACAACACTCGGAGAGATTACTCGCCGTACGATAGGGTAGTCGGGTGGTACGGCTAAGGGTACGGTCGACCCTCCTTAGTTAGAGCCCTGAAACATTGGGCCAAGTACTACTGCCAGACCCTTATGTATATTGCGATCTGTAACACCTGAGACTCCTCAAGACCCTAGTTTCCTTTTTTACTCATCATCTCTTCCAGATCCACCTGAGCAAAGGAGTGCAGCAGCAGCAGACATCGGTCCCAATCAGCCAGTTCCGATCTATTAGATTCATCAGATCTGCCAAAACAGTCAGTTCAGCCATCCAGCGCTAGCCGATCCGCCATTCATATCTCTCAGATCCACCAGACCAGAAGCGTTGTGAAGGGTTCCTATATCAGGGTATAATTGTCGCAGGACTTTTGGCCGCATTGACATTTTGAGGATTTGGCGACTGTAGTATTGATTAAGAAGGAGTAAAACTCTGTTAGGAGTAAAATAAATAAATAAATAAAAAGTCTGAGATCTTCCGGGACGCTTATTGGTGATATATCCCATTAAAATCAAGATGACAAGCTGAGCATGGTGGTACCATTCAATTAATTGGGAAATTTTTTGTGGCGGTCCCAATTTTTCATCAGGTCGGTGTATGGTAACAACTAGAACTCAAGCGATGGCCAATGAAAGGATGGACAAATTGGAAGAAACTGTAAACGTCATCCAAACTGAGCTTAGAAAACTAGATCTGGATAGAATGAACCAAGAGCTTAGAGGAGTAAGTATCTAGCTACATAAATTGCAGGGAAAAGGCAGGGAGGATCTTATGTCAAACGGAAAGGAGAAAGCCCACGAGGAGGAGTATAATGGCCATGAATGCATTTACAGTGAATCCAGCCACTCTCCCCACGTCTGGAACACCCATCCACCACCCAGTCAGCGACCTCCTAAGTTGGATATGCATAAATTTGATGGTTCTCACGCGTCGGCATGGCGAGCACAAATGGACCAATATTTTAAATTGAATCATATCCTAGATGATGCGACTAAGCTTATGTTGGGGAGCATGTACTTCGACAATGAATGGTGATAATGGTGGGAATGGCATCAGCGTTGCAATGGATATTTTAGGACTTGGACCCAACTTACCAAAGATCTTCGAGATCGATTTGAACAAGAAGACTCTCATTTGGGTCGTCTCACTAATCTCCGATAGACTGGTACAGTGGAGGAATATATTAATGCTTTTGAAAGCTTAGATTTCTGCACTAAGGGTCTCATAGATGAGTTCTACACGGAATGTTTTATCAGCGGTCTTAAAGAAGCCATCAAAGCTCAAGTTCTACTTCACCATCCTCCCACGTGGACGGAGGCTTGCCAGGTCGCTCGTAAGGTGGAACATGCATTAGCAGCCCAATATAGTCGCCCAAATTTCCCCGCTAAAGGTTGTCCCCCACAGGCGCAGAACATAACTCAAACACTTAAGGTCCAAAAGGTGTCCCCTGCGGAAATGGTCGAAAGAAGGAAGCAAGGACTATGTTACTATTGTGATGAAAAATACTCCCTAGGTCATAAATGTAAGGAGCCCAAATTATTTCAAATTGATGCCACTGACTACAACTCAACAGAGGAAGATCCTCCACTTGAGGAACCTGAGCCGCTAGAGGATGACAACCAACAGGACAATGTCTCTTACAAACCTATTATTTCGTTTCATGCCTTGGCAGGGATTTCTTCCCCTCAAACGCTCAAAATCAGAGGGTTTATTAAACATCACCCAGTAGTAGTCTTGATTGATAGTGGAAGTACACATAATTTCATCCATCAAAAAGTCGTAGAAATAGTGCATTGTTTTGTCCGAGCAGTTTCTAACTTCCAAGTTCAAATTGCAGATGGAGGCATAATGAAATGTGATGGCCATGGTGAAAATGTCAAACTTCAAATGGGGGATTATCATTTGAAAACCCACATGTTGCCATACACATGGGGGGTTGTGACATTGTCCTCGGTGCTGACTGGCTCCGCACTCTTGGGCCAATCACAATGGATTTCCAGGAGTTATATATGAGTTTTAAGCAGAACAACCACACACATACCCTCTGAGGACTCCAGGCGAGAGCCCCCTCTATAATAAGCTCGCATAGGATGGAAAAATTGTTAAAAAAGGGCCATCATGGAGTGGTAGCTCAATTTAATGCCATCCAAGGAGTCGAAACCAAGTAGCCGCCACTTCATCCTGAGATGCAACAGATTTTAAATAACCATCTGCCGGTCTTTGACAAGCCTCAAGGGCTTCCACCCTCATGAGGGGAACATGATCATAGCATCACCTTGGTTCCAGGGGCCCAACCCCCAAATGTGCGCCCATAAAAATATCCATTCACCCAAAAGAACGAAATAGAAAAAATCATCAAGGAACTTTTGGAAGCAGGGGTCATTTGTCCCAGCATCAGTCCTTACTCATCCCCAATGGTCATGGTGCTCAGAAAAGATGGAGAGTGGCAGATGTGTCCTGACTTCAGGGCCCTCAATAAATTGACAGTCAAAGATAAATTTCCCATCCCGGTGATTGGTGATTTGCTGGATGAACTGAATGGGGCTCAATCTTTCACGAAGCTGGATCTTCGCTCAGGCTACCACCAGATTCGCATGAAGCAAGTCGACATCCCCAAGACTGCTTTCAGAACTCATGAAGGCCACTATGAATTCCTGGTCATGCCATTTGGTCTTTGTAATGCCCCCTCTACTTTTCAGAGCCTTATGAACTACATTCTCAAGCCGTATCTCAGGAAATTTGTCCTTGTCTTCTTCGATGACATCCTGATCTATAGTTGCACTTGGGGAACACATCTTCAGCATGTAGATCTACTATTGCAACTGCTCTGCAAGCATAAATTATTTTTCAAGATGTCCAAGTGTTCATTTGGCAGGGCAGAGGTAGAGTATTTGGGCCACATTGTGGGGTGTGAGGGTGTCAAGGTGGACCCCAAAAAGATCCAAGCAATGCAGGAATGGCCTCAACCGAAGACCTTGAAGAGTTTGCGAGGATTTTTGGGTCTCACAGGCTATTATCGTAAATCTATCCGCAACTATGGTCGCATAGCGAAGCCCCTCACCCAACTCCTAACGAAAAATTCATTCGCATGGAATGAGGAAGCACAACAGGCCTTTACAGCTCTAGAAAATACCATGTGTTCCACTCCAGTTTTATCACTACCTGACTTCACCAAATCTTTTGTCATTGAATGTGATGCTTCTGGGACAGGTATTGGCGCGGATTTAATGCAGGAAGGGCGACCGTTGGCCTTCACAAGCCAGCAACTCAGTGGGAAGAATCAGGGCCAATCTACATACGA
>APFE030779183.1:0-10735 GCA_000404065.3 Pinus taeda | reverse complement strand
GTATCATCTACATTCTAGTTAAGGTATGTCCTTGCATAGCAATCATTGACTCATAATTTTAATTTTAATATGAGTAAGGTAATATGGTGATAGTATGGCAGAAGAGACCTATTGGTACAAAATTAAACATAGTATTCAACTTTCTTTATTCCCCATTACTCCCGTGCCTATTTATCCTACATGATGACCACATCCCTAGAATTTCTCATCCATATTTTTAATCCAATAATCATACACTACAATGTGTTCATTTATCGAGTTCGAATATGAACAAGGTCTATCATTTAAAGTATTTAAAACCATTTTTACCTCATGGCTCATGGTATAGATTCATTGTGCACTCCTAAGAGAATTTAACAACAACTTAAGTTTGGGGAACAAATAAAGAAATAAAAATTTTACCTTCTACAAATTTCCCAATCGTCCAAACCAAGTACAATAATTTTAACCTAATTAGAAATGGATTTCAGTCAACCTACTTCCTCAATTCATTATTTAAATTTAAATAGGGCAAGCAACGTCTTTAACAATTAACATTAGAAAACCCTCAATCATCTTCACCCCAACCTAGTACAATAATTTTGAAGTAGAGTTTAAAAGAGGGACGGAAGGCTAGTATATGTGGTGATTATATAATTGCAGATGCTTTTCCTATCTCCCATATGATGCACCAGAATGGCTTCAGGAAAAAATCATTGGTCACCCCTCTCAAATTAATCCATAAAATGCCATTTTTTCTAGTTGTGACTAAGAATGAAGAGAATAGTTATGAAACTAAGGAGAATTAGAAAGATTTACAGTTAAGTGTGCTAGTATACCTTAAACCATACTTGAAACACCAAACAAAAAATCATGCAAATTTCATCATATGAGCAAGCCATCATAAAAGAGGGCTATGCGAGAGTCATCATTGTGATCATTGCCAACATTTTCCCTGAGACTCTTATGGAATTTGAGTCTCCACACATGGCTTAGCCTTGCCCATTAGGATGCCGAATTATCAACAACACCCTGCTCTCCTCTTTCAAGATATAATTTTTTACAACAGTGGCCTCAGGGACATTTCTCGGCCTGCCTTGCTAAACGACTGCAACACCTTGCGGTATCTCCTTTTATGGAAGCATTCAAAGGAAATCTAAAGAACAATTTATCCAATACTATTTTAGCACTGAAGACGATGAAATTTGATACCAACGTGTGGGTAGGAGGAGTATTTATATCGAAGAACTGCTAATCGAATAGACATTGTGTAACTTCCACGCAAGGAGAAATTAAGATAGGAGAAGATAATATGAGCAAGATTTTCCCAGTGTGACTTGTCTATGTGCAAGTAATGATAAGTGTTATCCAAATTACATAAGAATACATGAGAATAATCACTCACAACAAGTTTTCATTTGCTTGCTACAAGTCTGGTAGCTTCAATCGCTTGCCTACCTGAGGGATAGTTTTCCTCGAACTAAAGAACACCTCGTGTTCTTATTACTTTTTCTCCCGGAAAGAAACTCATAATTTCATAAGACCTTTACAGGTATTAGGATTACCTGAGGTGAATAATGTTTTTGTTTTCAAGATGGAATGAAATTTCAATCCTTTAAGGTATTAAAGGCATTCTTTATCCTTATTTGAGTAGTGAGCGATAAGAATTCGATAGATGGCCATGGAATGTCCAACCAGGTCTCTTTTTCTCAGATAAGGTGGATACTCACATTGTTCTCCCTGAAACCAAGAAAGGATAACCATTATCCTACACCAAATTCCTTTCAACGCCTCTAGATCAGCGGATAGGGGCAAAGAAAAGGCATTATTGGGGACCGAAAGGGAAACAACAACCCTTAATGAGATTTTATCCAAAAACCTAGTTGGGAAGGTGTCTCTTTAGCTTTAAATCTACCAATAAAATGAAGTACTTCCGAAAGCTACCAAAATCCAACATCATCACTCGTAGTAAAATATTATAGGGTCGGTGTAGACACACAATCACTTAACCCAAGATTACTTAAAAGAAAGCAGGTGGAAGTGATTTTATCCATGTTGTGATTCTATTACCTAAAATTGGATTTGATGTATTTGGAATGTTTGTATTTGTATTTAGTATCAAACGAACCTATGGCTTCATTAATAAACTATTTTGACAGTTTATTTCAGTATCATTCATTGTCTCGATATTTTTTTTTCATGGTCATGATTTATCTCTAGCACATCTACATACTTTTGTAACTTTAGAGAATGCTCATTTCCTATTTAAGAAATAACCCTGAGGCTAAGGTTCTCTAAAATTGAAAAGCACTCACGGCTAATAAACAAAAATGATCATTTCAAATACATTAACAAGAAGGTTTACAACACCTAGCCATCGATATTCGTATCATTTATGTGGTAGATTGGGTCCCAACTTCGCTGTTGAGAATCCTTAGAAATTAAAACTTGAAATCACCATATTTGCTTCCTGCCTATTCGTGGTTGTATTATTGCACTAGATGTCCAAGGATTTAAACATATGGGCATTCTTAACCTGGTAGGAAAGATTCCGAGCATCTAAAATGGCATCACCAGAACATCACATAGCAGTCGATTCACTTTAGGTGATATGGATGCGGCCCTATAACATTCACTTCCTTATCCGTAAACCCTATGTAAAATTGTTTTTTATTGTTTCTCATTGGTTGCTTTTACTACCATTATTCTCTAAGCCTTTTTTAGGGTAACCCTATATCTATAAGCCAAAAGTAGGCTTTTGGGATTGAACAATTTCGTACCTATCTGGGTCATTGAATAAGGTGGATAAGGTCGATCTCTCCCGGATGTTTCCCATGCAATAAGGATAACAGGCACTGATAGTTCCGGCAAGAATAAAAACAGACACTGAAACCGGCATTCATCCGAAAAGTGGACAGAAAATCTATAACACACTCAAAAAAAAATGACTGCGCATGAGGATCAACCAGCATACCCGTGTATTCAGCGCTAATCCATAGGGAGGAGTAACCGTATGGTGAATCACATGTCCCGGCTAATTTTCCCGACCTTTTTCCACAACAAAATAAGAGCTAGCTTCTGTCCGTCCACATAACATGTGCAGAAGCTCCATCCCCGTGTCTCGATTTCATATTCAGATTGACAATTCTTCCTAGTTATTCCTCTGCTCTTCCAGCAACGAGTTTCCAAAAATGCTTGGAGACATAACCAAATTGTTTTTTAAAAAGCTTCACAGGTTGAAACTGCCTCGTACATCCCAAAGGTTGAGTTTTATCACTATCATCTGAGAAAGGTTGAGTTCTCCGTTGTGAATGTTGAACTGGCCATGATATATCTTCCTTAATGGGTTAGTCCATTTGATGGGAATCAATTGTTGAGTACGGCAATTTAAACACGGTGGTGAGGTCCTCCCTACAATGGATGGATTGGTGGTGGTTACCACCTAATGGGAAACACAGTGACCGGGTAGACACACAAGTGGACCAACTCTTTTCATATTTCGAGTTGCCATAACCCATCGTGTGCTTTTTCCCACTACGCATTCACCCCACGCAATGTAATATCGACATTATGGATGAGTCAGTTTATGTCATAATTTATGGATGAGTCCGTTTATGTTGATAATTTGTAACGTCCCACTCAAGTCGATATCACGAAAATAGAATCAAAGAAATTTTTGGAGGAGGTCATATTTTGTAGTTTTAAATTCCAGAATTCTTCAGTTCCTAAATAATATAGTACGCCAAAGAATCCATAACAACACCTTTACGTCCAAAAAAATGTTCTTTATATGACAAAGCGGATTAGATTTCCTCCGGTACTTTTGTTGCTGGCCTATCGTTTTAAAACTTACAAAACTTTAAGGACATGAATCGATCTCATGGGCATGGATTTGAGACCAGCTTAATAATTCCAGAGATTTATTGCATACTTTGTATCCATGGAAAGGCACCTTCAAAAACATATAGTGAGGGAAACACAAAGACCCCAAAGCTTAGATTGATAGCTCTTTGATGTAGGTTTGATTGAAGTCTCTTGAGAATTCTTTCGGATTTAACCCTATATTTAATTTTTTGATACCATATGGTCTTCTTAGAAGACATGTTTGAGCATACAACCTAGATGGGGTAGAAAACATCTTCCACCAAAGCATAAAAACTTCCTCCTTAATTAAATTGCTTGATATAATACCCTTGTTACATATCTAGTGAATTAACATATGTATATTCATGGTTCCTCAATAAACCATTAAGGAATCCTAACTTTCTTTAACAACAACAAATAAATATGACATTAACATGTTCTAAGCTTCAAATTTTAACTTCACCTTTACGGAGAACGTTTTTTTTTTATAACCCGTAATTGAAATCCTACGGAGGTGGATTGGCCCATAAGAATTAGTGTTTGAACGTTTTGTTTGATACCTTTGGTAACGAACCTCCTTATCCTACCCTATAATTTAGCTCCTAAGCTCCCATTCCATAAATGTTTATTTTGATCTATATTTAATCGTTAAGAAACAATACCACATAGTGTATCTTTAGCTTGCCCTTATATCATCATTAGTAATTCTGTAATAGACTCCGAAGTCATGATCAATTTAATTATAGAGTGCTTCTAGTATGGTCTATTAACCTTATTGTGAAGGCTTATGTGTCAGATTTCTAGTAAACATGATTTAGTAGATGATTTTTAGTAAACATGATTTAGTAGATGAAAACGAAACTAACCATAACATGCAACCTTTACTAATTTCCTTACCTACATAAATGATGTTAATTAAACTCTACTATCATGATCATCCATCATTATTATAGGTCTTGCTTCCATCATGCATAATGAATTACTTAATTAAATACAAATCTTAGATAAGGCATTATACAAGTAACCTATCTCATAGACACACTACGTACCGTTAGCAACCTGATGATATTCAAGTCAATTTCATAGGATATATTATAGACCCATATATGCATAACTAAAAGGATGTTCCATTAATTCCTTATACTACATGCAAGAGCATCTAATTTCATTATGCATGACATAGAGCATGGTGAACCTTTGATAATACTATGGGAGGCATTCCTCCATAATTATTCCACATGCATGAAAACTTGCAAAACACTAAAGCATGCTACTCTTTGCTACCACTTTAAATATAATATTAATAACTTCGAAATGCATATGAGAGCACACGACAGTTACATGCATTATTGAATCATTCATTTTCTATAAAAGAGGAAATTATGTAATTCATATATCTTAATTGTAGGATTTAGCATCCTAATAATTTTGTTATTACACAAACCGATGTAATTCATTCAAACATTCTCATGGTGAGGAAACTTAAGCAATCATCTCATAGAAAAATTAGAATGATAACAGAGACTTAATAGAATCTTCTCACAAAAAACTTGGAACTATAACAGAGAGACAGAGAGAGAGGGAGAGAGATAGAGAGAGTAAGAATCATCATACAAACATCCCATGCATCTGAGACCAACTAAAACCTCTCTTGAAGGGAGGAGCACCATCACCCAACAATGAATCACCTTTTACTCCCTTCGAGCCGAAGATCTTGCCAAGCATCAACTTCCCTCAATTGATCAATCACTGGGTATTTAATACCCTCTTTCATGATTTAGTTACCACTGTCAACGTCCTGCTTTTATGGATTTTTCCATTTTCCTACGTCTTTTTCGCAAAATCTCATATTTATATCCCAGGAGGCTTTTCCTCATAAAATCTTGCCTTTGTTTCCCATGAAGCTTTTATGTCTGATGGATCTTTATCTCCCATCCATCCGATGGATATCCAATCCATCCAAATTTATCTAGAATGTCATACAGAAGCTTATCATAAAAGATTCATCTCTATTCCCATTCCTCATGGGATGTGGAAAGAATCTCCTCTCTCTTGGTGCTCCACCCACTAAGTGATTTATTTTATTAATTTATTAATAACACATTTTATTTTCATAGTACATATCACCTAGCTTTCCTCATCTTAGGTTTAGAATAGTTTAACCCACAAAGGAGGGTATCACACCTATCTTCCCTCAACTTAGGTTTATAATCATTTAAAAAACAAGGGAGGATATCAAACCTAGCTTTAACTCAGCTTAGGTTTACAATAATTTAGCACACAAGAGAGGATATCTCTCCTAGTTGTAACTCGGCTTAGGTTTGCCATAATTTAGTACACAAGGGAGGGGTGTTAGAAAACTAAGGAAACACACATAATACAATTTCAAGTTAATATAAAAACAAACACCCAAATATGAAAATGAAACATTAAATAAAAAATCACGCACTATAAAAAGTAAAACATACAGTACAAGTTCAAACAAACACACAATATACAAATTGGACTAAACACAAAACATGCAATTTCAAATAACTAATTGCAAATGATAAAATTTCAAGTCAATAAAAGAAAATGCTCAAATATTCTTATGTAGCTTTAAAAACACACACACACACATAATATACAAATTAAAATCTACATTATGTTTACCCATTCAAATTCATAATTCATTACAACAAACACATGATTACAATTCCAAATTAGATAAAAATATTCATAAATAAACATTCATACAAGCATTCACATATATATGAGATTTTAAATAAATAAGCATACAAAATACTAGACGAAATAAGCAAACACAGTATATAAAATTTGGTGTCAAAATACAAAAGAAAATAATCATTATTAGGACCACCCACATATAGATATGAAATTTCAAAAAAGAAAACACACAATTCAACTAAACACACACAAATTCAAAGTAGCATGGTACAGTATCAATTCAATATATGAAAATAAATACATAAATACATTAAATTATATATGTATACCCTTATCTAATTATATAAAATATAAATAATACAATATAAAAAGCTTTAAAAATCACTAAAAATTAAAACAAAAAAAAAAAGAAAAACCAATATGGATGGTCTGTTAAGTATAACTATATTTAGTGTTTTTCAATGCATGGTGAAAGATTGTATAATTTATATTTTTGTAAAAAAAAGATATAGATTTTTTTTTAATGTAAGTGTGTTATGAGTTAGATGTGAATGGGATAAGTGTTATAATATGAATGGATGCTCATTGAAGTGTAATATGACATGTCTCCAATATAAATGTTGTAAAGTAAATGTATCTTTAAAAAAATATGTTTTGACGGTTATGAGTTTAAAGAAAAGTAATCAACACAAATAAAGATAACTACACTACTGAAAGAAAAATGGTGCCCCATCCTTCTTGAGAACTAAGAAGGAGTTTAACCCTTTCAATAATTTTTTTTATTATTAATAATTGTGTGCATAATTCTCTTACAGTATTTGAGATAAGGAAAGAATAATATATAACTACATCAATATTTACTCTAAAAAAAACCCTTCAGCAAAACTAGGAGGTGAAATCCCTCCCGTAAATAAATTTGCATGCAATACCACATAAATATTATAGAAAAATGTATAGTTTTAATAAGATATAATGAAAATTATCAATTTGTTTTGAAGATTATCAATTTGTATTTTATATAAAAATAATAAATCTATCTATCACATATTTAAATAATGAAAACAAATAGAAATCCACTTTCGAAAATGTATATTTTTACACCCAAAAGGGAAAAACCTACAGATTAAACAAAGAAAGAACACAATACACCGCAAGTCATGTTAGAAAAAACTAATGGGTTAAACTAATAAAGAAGAGGTTATACTAGAAAACCACAAAATAAACTAATACACAATAGATTAAACCCAAATACACAGCTATCAGAAGTCATTAAAAATCCAGTGATGCTTGAATTCATAGGGGATAACTTCTTGAAGGAATGACAGAAAAATTATCTGTAATAAAAATTATTGAGGATGATTGAAAAAATAAAGAAAAATTTAAATTTAATACAAATTATTGAGGAGGAAGGAGAGCCTTGAATTCAATAAAATTGGCTAAAGCACGATGTTTCAACTAATCAAAAGGAGAGATACATGGCCATCTCTATATACCTAGAATTGGGATTTGATTTCACGTTCAACAAGGTAATTGGAATGCCTTGAACAACAACAATGTCAACCACCTCTTTCCTTCCATATTTCATTCATTTTCATGCAACGCCAACTCTTCATTCACTCCAATAATTTACACTGCACCAAACAAAAATACAAAGTTATGAAATGGAATCAATTCTTACAGCAAGGCAGAGATGAACAGAAACACTAAATTTAAATAGAATCTGATCCACACCATTTTAGAGATAATTGATTTCTTTGAGCCCAAAAAATCGGTAAACAACTCATCTTTCCTCCTCTTCCCTTCTCTTTTCAGCCTCCTCCTCTATCCCACACAACCATGATTGGCTCAAACACAGACTCAACACAGACAGACCCAACTCTAACCACACATATAGCCAAACACACAAGAATAATCGCAATCGATATGGACAAAGGAAAAAGGAAGATGTTGGAAAAATGATAAGACTTAATATAGGGATTTCACACTTCCCTTCAATGGCTACAAGAGTTTTACCACCGCTACTTCCTCCAGGATTCCATGCTCTGTCTTCAGTTGAGAGTCCATGCTTTTTCAAATTTCAATTGAATCCACGCCTCTTTGAAATTTTCGGGATATCTTTTTTTGGTCTATGTTCGACGGATGCTTCTGTTTGTTTCTACTTTTTGGTGGTCCTTTCCATTAATGCTTGCTATTTTCCCTTTCAAACAAACATCTTTGCAACACAAATATTTCCAATAAGGTTTCATTTCATGCTTTTACCATTTTTTATTTATTCCATTTCGTTAGTCACATTATTATGGATTTAACATTTAAAATTTGGCTTGGATTTAATTTTCATTTTAATCTTTTATTTATTTTTGAGGATGTTTAAAACAGGGTGTTCAAAGAACTCGAGAGTTTGTCTAACATATCATATTATTTTATTTATTTTTAATTTTATCTAATAGCTATATAAATTTATTGGATATTAATATCATTTTTCTCTCTAAATTGCAAAGGAATATGTATGTAGTGTAGCATCTTGACAGATTTGCAAAACGGTTTTTAAGAAGTTTTAAAAGAGGTAAGTGAAAATATGTGTGCCCTAATGTTTACAATGAAAGGCAAGGTCTTTGATCTTGGTAGGAATTGGTGTAGAAATATAAACAAAATGGCTGGTAAACTAAGATGAACATCAGAACACTTACCTCATGATATATTTCACATTACCATGACTAAAAAAAATCAGGAAGATCTCAAAACTTTACCCAGGATGAAAATTAATTATAAAGGTGGAATGCAAATATCAAAATTCTAACCGACATGAAAATTACTTATGAAGTTGATAGCTCAAAGATTGTCAATAATGCGAATGCTAAAATTTAAGACAAGGAATTGCTCCAAATCATCAAAGATTGATCTTCACTAGGCGTGATCTTGAAGATGATAGAAGCATAGTTGATTATAATATTTGGAAGAATGTACCCTTCTTCTTTTCCTTCATATCCCAGGTAATATGTAGGTATTTGTGAAGTTGTTGACTTGTGAGACTATTATAGTTGATGCTAAGAGCTCTGATATAAATGCTAAAACTCAAGATAAGGAAGGAGTTTTGTTATATTAGCAAATTTTGATCGTCATTGGGATAAGAAACCTTAGGATAGGACATTTTTAAAGTTTTATTCTAAAGCAATTGACTCTCCCCCTTGTTCTTTTTCTATGTGGTGGTATGCAAAATTTTCTCAGTAACAACTTGTGTGTTAGAAATAATTGACGATAACAATGAAATTATTTTAGATGAGGATGGAATTCCTCCATATTTAGAGTTTGATCTTTATTTAGAAGTAAAAACAACTCCTATAAGTAAGGGAAAGACTATCACCTTAAAAATGATACAAAACCTACATTTAATGAGGTTGGCACCATTTTCACAAAAGTAGTAGGCAATTTTGATGTTCAAGAAAAGGCGCATAATCATCTAATTAATGATTATGATATCGATTTGGTTCTATTCTGTCCATTTTCATTTTCTACTTATTTTAAGAGGTCAATAATTTTCACTGCCACTATTCAATTTGGTTTATTGATCCTTTTCCTTTTCCATTCAAAATATTTTTTCATATGAATCACTTATTATGGTTTTCTTGTATCTCCACCTATATTCTCATTATGAGGAGTTGTCTAATTGTTGTAATCATTTGGATTCTTTTTGTTCTTTTGTGTCTTCCATAAATTTTTTCTATCTATTATTAGAGTAGGATTGTTGTCCATTTTACTTCATTAGGAAATAAATTTCAGAAGTGCTTTTAAAAATGTAATTAAATATTGGCTATGAAACCTAATGTAGTTGGATTTGAGATTTAGTGACATTAGAGGGTGGCAGTGGTCTGAGGTGGTGGAAATTCTTTTAACCAATTTGTGTCAACTACAAGTCTATTATATTTTATTAAAAATTTAAAGAAAAAAACCATCAAGCAAAAAATGTTATAAAATGGATTATGATTATTATAAAAAAATAAAAATAAGAATTCCTCTTCAAGCCCTTCGGCGGGCTCAATCTGATTCTCGGAATTGGATTAAGCCTGGCAACGGGCCCATAACCTTCGACTAGCAAAGGTGCACGTAGCTTTGCCTACACAAGGCCATGCCTTGCTGAGCCCCTAGGTAAGGCTCCATCGCTGCTCCGCTAGCCCCGGGTTGTGGCGCCTTCAGCCACTGGCCAGGGCTCCATCTTATTCATAACATC